>MU527382.1:1944095-1967609 GCA_024362625.1 Silurus asotus
CACCTGGCGCTTTTGCTCCTAAGGAACCACACCTCGTTCCCCCGGCTCGCTTCTCGGGGGAACCCGAACTTTGTCGGTCCTTCCTGGCACAGTGTAGTCTGATTTTTAGTCTCCAACCATCCTCTTTTTCCACTGAACAGGCCAAGGTGGCTTATGTTATCACCCTGCTCTCCAGACGAGCTTTGCGGTGGGCTACCGCCGAATGGGAAAATCAGTCCTTGCATTGCTCTACCTTCACTGCATTTTCTGAGGAACTACGCAAGGTTTTTGTTCAGCCACCCCTCGCCAGGATGCCGCACGCTCACTGCTTTCTTCATCGCAGGGTGAGCGTTCAGTGGCTGAGTATGCTGCGGATTTCCGCACGGATGCCACTGACAGTGGGTGGGATCGCACTGCTCTAAATGACACCTTTTTTCAGGGTCTCTCAGCTCAGGTAAAGGACGAGCTAGCTGCCCGTGAGCTTCCCCCTGGTCTGGATGCCTTGATTGCCCTGGCCATTCGGATTGACAGAAGAATATGTGAACGTCGCTCTGAGCGTTTCACGCGCCATCCGGAGCGGACCTACCAGACGCCTCCGACTCGCCACCATGCTCCCCCTCGGACTACTCCTGCCTTGGCGGCCTCATCCCCACTGCAGCCTAAAGAAATCGCCCGTCGGCACCTGTCTCTATCAGAAAAGGAAAGACTCCGTTCCCAGGGGCTTTGTCTCTATTGTGGTGAAGCCGGGCATATGGCTGCTTCATGTCCAGCAAAAGGGCGGGCTCGTCGTTGACGGAGAGGGCCACGACAAACCGCATCCTACAAGTCCCTTCCAAGCCCTTAGTCAAGATCTGCATCCGTTCCGGTGCTCAGGACTTTTCGCTGGCGGCCTTTGTGGACTCTGGGGCAGACGCAGAATTAATGGATCTAGACCTTGCTCGTCAGCTGAGCCTGGAGATGGAGCCATTACCGGAGACTCTTCAGGTCCAGGCCCTGGATGGGCACCCCTAGACAAGGCCACTTACAGTACTAAGCCCCTTCTGGTCACCGTCGGAGAGCAACACCGGGAGTGGCTCACCTTCTTTGTCATTTCTTCTCTTCACGCCCCGGTCATGCTCGGTTTCCCCTGGCTCCACAAGCACAACCCCCGCCTAGATTGGTCCAGCGGTTGGGTTCTCGATTGGGGAACCTATTGCCAATCTCACTGCCTCACTCCGTCTTCCCCCGGCCGGTCTCCTGCTCTCCTGAGACTACCCCCGACCTCAGTTCAGTCCCATCTGTCTATCATGACCTCAGTGCGGTGTTTAGCAAGACTCGAGCCTCTTCCTTGCCGCCGCATCGGCCCTACGATTGCGCCATTGATCTCCTGCCGGGAACTATGCCACCCTGTGGCCGGCTTTACCATCTTTCAGCACCCGAGCAGGCGGCCATGACCCAATACATTCAGGACTCGCTGGCTGCTGGCATTATCCGCCCATCCTCCTCTCCGGCAGGTGCCGGGTTCTTCTTTGTGGAAAAGAAGGACAAGAGCCTCCGTCCCTGCATTGACTATCGGGGCCTTAATGCCATAACCGTCAAGAACCAGTACCCATTGCCCTTGATGTTTTCTGCGTTCGACTCTCTCCAGGGCTCGGTCATCTTCACCAAACTGGACCTCCGCAACGCCTACCATCTTGTCCGCATCCGGGAGGGGGATGAGTGGAAGACGGCCTTCAATACTTCATCAGGGCATTATGAATACCTGGTCATGCCATTTAGCTGTTCTCACGCTCTGAAGATGAACATGTCCAGCATGTGCGTTCGGTATTCGGGCGGCTTCTCCAGAATGGATTATACGTCAAGGCGGAGAAATGCGATTTCCATGTGTCCAGCACCACCTTCCTTGGATTTGTCCTTTCTGCCGATCACGTCCAGATGGACCAGGCCAGGATTCAGGTGGTAAGGGACTGGCCCCAACCCACCACCCGTAAGCAGTTACAGAGGTTTTTCTATTTCTATCGGCGGTTCATCAGGGGCTATAGCTCTGTTGCGGGCCTACTTCAATCACTCACCTCTATATGTCAGGCTTTTAACTGGAACCCGGAGGCTGAACGGGCGTTTACCAAACTGAAGAGTCTTTTCACCTCGGCCCCGGTCCTAGCCCTTCCGGATCCTACCCGTCAATTTGTGGTGGAGGTGGACGCCTCGGATCTGGGTGTAGGGGCCGTTCTGTCCCAGAGAGGTGCCCGGGACCACCGCTTGCACCCCTGCGCATTTTTTTCCCGCCGCCTCAGCCCAGAACTACCCTGTTGGTGAGCGTGAGCTCTTGGCTGTTAAATTGGCCCTGAAGGAATGGCGTCACTGGCTGGAGGGGTCCAAAGTTCCGTTCCTCGTCTGGACCGATTATCGCAATTTGGAATATCTGCGGACTGCCAAGCGCCTGAATCCACGTTGGGGATTGTTCTTTGGGCGATTTAACTTCTCCTTGTCCTACCGGCCGGGGTCGCTAAATGGAAAGCCTGATGCCTTGTCCCGTTTGCACTCCCCTGATGAGAAGGAACCACCACCCGATTCCATACTTCCCGCCACTGTTACCGTCCACGCTCTCAGCCTGAAGATTGAGAAGAAGGTCCAGCAGGCCACCATGGGTCAACCTGTCCCTCAGGGCTGCCCACCTCGTAGGCTTTACGTGCCTGCACACCTTCGTTCCGAAGTTCTCCAGTGGTGCCACAGCTCCAGGATGATGAATAGAGTGATGATGATGATGGCAATGATGATGATGTATATGTTAAGAAGGTGAATGCTAGAAAAAAGAAGGATAATGACGATGATAGAAGTAGGAGTAGAATGTAAAAAAGGTTTCCAGTTTACTGCTGTATAATATTAACTCTCTCTCTCTCTCTCTCCCTCATGTCTGCCTCACTTTATTCACTCTATTGTCCAGATTTCATTATGGTTCGTTAAAAAAAAAATGTCTCTCTGAAATGCTATGCTGGGTTTGTAGAGGTGTGGTAGATCGATACCAATATATTTTGAAGGAATGCGCACGCACACACACACACACACACACACACACACACACACACACACACACACACACAGCTCAATTCTAATCCTCCTTTCACCTGCCCATATTCAGAATCACACAGCCAGAGTGTTATTGAGCCAAGCTGCAGGAAGCCGCAGGTCAATACCTGTGCCGAGTGGACGATTGATCCAGAGTATTAGGGATAGATCACACCCTTCTGATTTAACACCCTCTCTCATATTCAGGTTAAAACAAGACCTAAAAAATCTTTACATTCACATTTTTTTTTACAGTAACCTTAGTGTGCAATGAATCGAATCAAAAAGAAATACTCAGAAACCAACTGAGGGGAAAATGAAATGCAATTGGAAGGAGCAGTGCACACTACAGAGGGATAAACACTCCCTTTACTGAGAAAAAGAGAGAGAGAGAGAGAAAGAGAGAGAGAGAGAGAGAGAGAGAGGGAGAGAGAAATCATTTCAAAATGATGTTCTTTTACCACACCTCTGCCATGTTTATAAGATTAAGACATGGCCTCCACACTCACACAGACATTTATTTAAATGTAATTAGAATTTTGAGTGTTTCATCCTCAAGTCCATATGTATATGAGCACAGCAGTCTGAATCACTGAGACATTCATGTTTTCTCAATTTTCTAGGAAGTGTTAAAGATTAGGTCATAATATGAACCCGTGTGTGTGTTTAAAAGAACACACACACACACACACACACAAAATGGTTTGAGAAATTGTGTGTACTATCCATAATGGAGGTTTTTAAATGCACAGTTAAAGCTGCTTTATGTAGACCGAAGAGCCAGAGGTCATGTTTACTCTTCCTCAAATGTGTAATTAACACACTCATGCTCTTATCCATTCTACATCATCCGAAACCTCACAGTCCAAACCAATTGCAGTACACCTGTAATAAAATTTTTTACATGAACAGATCCTACACACACACACACACACACACACACACACACACACAAAATGCAATTTCCGCACAGTGCTGAGGCAGTGGGATTGTCCATTTTAACTGTGAAGTAAAACAATAGCGCACAAACTCAATACCAGTCCCCCCCCCCTTCTAAGAAGTGTTAGAATATAGACGTGAATTTCATGCACACTTAATACCTAATTTACCTAGAACCCTATGCTAAACTTAGCTGTGTATAAATTGGAGCAAAAATGTTTCCCTTCATCTGACCATGATGTTGATGAAGCTGTTGTTCGACAAGCATGCTAGCTCTTCAGTGTGTTATGTTTACAACAGTACACAACGTGAAATAGATGTAGTGTGGGAAATTCACACATCTGCGTGGAGTAGATATTAAATCAGTGTTGGAATGCAGGAACTGTCTCCAGCATTCATGTCATAAAAAAAGCAGCATTTCTGATGAGCATTCATCTTTTTTCTAATACATCAATTATTTTACTTCTTCCTATTTGATTCCTCCATCTCTTTTTCATTTTTTGAAATCTATTCTGACTCTCAGCTCTCTCTGAATGCAATCAGCTTTTCTTCAGCCGTATAAATGCCTCCTGCCTTTCATTGATATTCCCTTCCATTCCTACTCTTCTTTTTTCATTTTGTTACTTAGTCTCTTTCTGAAATGTTCTTAGTTATAAATCTCAGTGCCAGGAGAAAGCAGTGTGTATTGATTAATGCTGAAGAATGAATGAAGGAGTACTCTCATCGTTCCTTGCTCTGCTGCTGTCCTTTTACTGTATTCACAGTAGAAACACACTAAAGAGGTTTTTGGTGTTTTTATTCCCTGGGAGATCATCACCACTCAGTATTCATCTCCATATTAAACAATACAGCTCCACACACATGCTGATACACTGCAGGGTTTAATTACACTCTTAATTCAGAATTATTTCAGTACTTTTATCATTTACACCAACATTTTAAGACACTTGGCCAAGCCTGCAATAAAGAATGCTATATTCCCACTTGTGGCATTGTAAGGAAGGCCTTTCATATGATCAGATTTTAAGAAGTCTATCATCCAATAAAAAGAGAGTTCAAGACCCGAGCTTTATTCTTTGTGCAAGAGAAGCACACCAACACCACATGCAACAAAGAAAACCTTCACCTTCTCTTTGGCAACAAGAAACCTCATACCCTTTATTGAGGTAGGACCTGCCCAGACCTCACCATTTCATCTAACATCAACAATTTAGCAACTTCCCAAATCTACTTTTAGAAAAGGACATTGTTGCAAAGCATCTTTACAAAAGTAAACAGGATATCAATTTAAAATGAACAAATGTATCCAATAAACACATGATGGTTACAGTAGGCAATTTAGAGGGTAATGCTAAGGGTTTTTGGTTTGGGTGTGTGGTTTAGGATGTGTGATTTAGGGGTAATGTTTAGGGTGTGAGGCTTAGGGAATAATGTTTAGGGCGTTTTGTTTAGGAAACAATGTTAAGGGTGTTTGGATTAGGGTTGATGTGTAGGGTTGGTGGTTTAGGATGTGTAATTTATGAGGTAATGTTCATGGTGTATGGTTTTAGGGGTAATGTTAAGGGTGTTTTGTTTAGGGTTTGTGTGTAGGAGGTGTGGTTTAGGTATAATGTTTAGTTTGTGTGGTTTATGGAGTAATGTTTAAGGTGTGCATATGATGGTGTGTGGTTTAAACTTTTCTGATCTCAGCAAGTATTATTATTTTTTTTCTATATCTTTGTGTTTTATTTCTTTATTTCTTTAGGCAACCAGCTTCATATTTCTCTTACTTTAAATCTTAGAGCTGATAGATGGCTGAAGATCACACGCTAATAAAGAAGATTTTTTTTTGTGATGTAACTACTAATTTGGGATGAAGCCCTCTTGTCACACAGTGATTTGTGTATGTGATAATGATTGATGGTTATGGATGCTGTGGATTTTATCTTACAGTCACAGAGTCAGTGTGTCAGTGTGATCACTCGGCTGATGATGGAACAATGGCACAAAAAAAAATTGTGTTTTGCAACATTTAGTCTAAATGCAGTGAGGAGGAGTCTTATTATGCTCAGTTTTGGAGGCTGAAAATAAACAAATTGAACACCCCTGTAACAGGACTGAGTGTTTGTGACTTGTACACAATACGTGCAGTGCGTGTACAGTATATGCATTTGAAAACTGTAAGTGGTGAGTGGCACCATGCAGACCTTCATCCTGATTCTTCAGACTTCTCTCTGAACTGTTAATTGTTAACTGTTAACTGTTAATTGAACTAGTTATTTTTTTTTATGCACGTATGCTGTTTGCTGTTTGTTGACTTCAGCTCAGCATTCAATACCATCATTCCATCCAAGTTAATATGCAAACTTCTAGATCTGGGCATTAACACCTCCACCTGCAACTGGGTCATGGACTTTTTGACCAAAAGACCCCAGCAGGTTCGATCTGGCTCCATTTGCTCCATTTACACCATCACACTCAACCCTGGTGTACCACAGGGCTGTGTGCTGAGCCCCTTCCTCTACTCCCTCTTCACCTCCGACTGCAGGCCTGTGAATGGATCCAACTCCATCATCAAGTTTGCAGATGACACTACCGTGATTGGTCTCATCTCCAACAATGATGAGACTGCCTACAGGGAGGAGATCCAGCACCTAGCCACATGGTGCAACAATAACAACCTGCTCCTTAACACCTCCAAGACAAAGGAGCTTATTGTGGACTTCAGGAAGGAGGGAAGAGGCACACATGACACCACCCACATCAACGGGATGGCTGTTGAGCGTGTCTCCAGTTTCAAGTTCCTGGGGATCCACATCTCGGCAGACCTGTCTTGGAACATCAACACCTCCAGCCTGGTCAAGAAGGCTCACCAGCGCCTCTTTTTCCTGAGGACACTTAAAAAAAATCAGCTCTCCTCGGATATCCTGGTGAACTTCTACCGCTGCGCAGTAGAAAGCATCCTGACCAGCTGTGTCACAGTCTGGTATGGGAGCTGCTCTGCTGCTGAGCGTAAGGCACTGCAGCGGGTGGTGAAAACTGCCCAGCGCATCACAGGGACTCCACTCCCAGCCATGGAGGACATCCAGAAGAAACGCTGTCTGCGTCGAGCTCGCAGCATTCTTAAGGACTCCTCTCACCCCGCTCACAGACTGTTCACTCTTCTGCCCTCCGGCAGGCGTTACAGGTGCCTCCGGACCAGGACCAGCAGACTAAAGAACAGCTTTTTTCCTAGAGCTGTCTCTCTAGTGAACTCTGACACTCACTGATACACTACTACATTCCCCCCACACCTCACACTCTTTGCTAATGGACTCTCTGAACAAAAACTTATGCTCACCAAGACACTGATTATCTCTCACCTTACACTTTGTTGTTGCACGGACTGTTACACAAATATGCTTATTTGCACAATATGCTTATTTGCACACTGCTCTTTTTTTTATTGCTGCTCACAATAAACCACCACCATTGTACATATACCCGTTCTCTGTTTACAGCTATAGCAATATTATTATGTTCACCGCTCACATCCTTCTGTAAATCTCTGTGTATAGTAATAGGCATCTGTATAGCATGTTCATAATACATATATATATTCATCTGTATATTATTGTTCATAGTACATATATTCATCTGTAATTATATATATATATTATAGTACATATATATACACTACTCTGTATATTGTGTTTTACATATAGTACATATTCATCTCTAAATTACTGTTTATAGTCTTTATTTTATTTAACTATGTAAATTCATGTTAACTATATATCCTGCACTTGCTGTTATTGCACTCTGGTTAGACCCAAACTGCATTTCGTTGCCTTGTACTTGTACATGTGTAATGACAATAAAGTTGAATCTAATCTAATCTAATCTTAATTGATTTTTCTGGTAAGAAACATTTTTACATTTCGTGTGGGGAAAAACACAAACAAAAAGAAACCTTCTGAACCCACTGAGTGCTAAAAGAAATGCACATGCATAGTTTTAAAGTTATGCTGACCACCATTAGAGGAAAGGGAACATAAACATGCTGGTGGTTTATATCAATATATCTATATATACCTGACATAAGCATAGAAATATACACACACACACACACACACACACACACACACACACACACACACATGCTACAATGTAACAAACACAGGGATTTATTTTGTTATATAATTCAGATGATGTATGGTTTTGGTCACATGATGCTCAACAGTGGAAAAAATTTATCAGCAATGCTGTACACTGAAGTCCAATAGCTTAATGAACCACCAGGTCCTTCCAAGCAATTCTTAGCTCTCAGCATGTACTACAAGCCACATCACATGACACAGTCACATGACTTTAGCTCCTAACATAACCCTTGGCTGAGTAAACTTATACACTTATACAGTGATATACACAAACTGTACAGTATCTCTGAGTGAGTAGATATTTATGTGTTGTTACACTGCAACATGTTTTACAGATATAAAAATATAAGGACAAAATAGGTAGGTAATATAAAGTTTGTGGATTATGAAGTGTGGTTTAGGGGTAATCTTTAGTTAATAATGTTTAGGGCATGTGGATGAATAATGTTTAGGGTGTGTGGTTTAGCAAGTAATATTTGGGGTATGTTTAATGAGTAATGTTTAACCTCCCCTTAATCTCTAAGATATTAAAAAAGATTGTAGCACAGCAGTTATGATCTAGTCTACTTAGAAATCTTAGAATCTACTTATGATGTAATCTACTTTGCTACATCATAGCACAGAGACAGTGCTAGTTAAAGTTGTAAATGACTGATTCTCCTTACTTGTTTAGTTCAACCTAAGTACAGCTTTTGACCCCATTGATCGTAACCTCCTCTTTGCTAGACTAAATAAATGCTGTTGGAATAAAGGCAACTCGCTCCTGGTTCAGATCTTATCTGACTGTTTGCAATCAAAAGAATAATAACCTGTGACAGACTGCTATGTAAAGAAACTAAGATTGTTTTTGTGTGAAAACAGAAACAAGAGGTTAAGCAAAAAGAGCTAGAGCACAGAGGTAAGGAAGGAGCCTAACAAGAATCAGGTAAAAGCTGAAGTATTTGTCTATACTGGAAGAGATATGAAAAATTATATTTATAGGTCATAATAACCATTCGAAAAGTTTGGGTTGAGTCTGATTTGATTTGCATGTTATCAGAATAAATTAATAAACTTGTCGGTGTGGTAAAGGGGAAAATAAAACCAAGTACTTGACCAAAGAGTGGGTGGAGGAAAAGGGGCAGCCATAGCAAAATGGAATGTCTAGTTGATGTTTTTTGAAAAATATAATAGGGAATACATGAAGAAATGGCATAGCATGACAAGTGGGGATTTACAATGGCCAAAATACGGAACATTTATCGTTCTGCTGTGCTGGACAATGAAGAAAAAGTTAGATGATTGGGAGGAAAAGAAGAAGGCAAAAAAGGGGCAAGGCAAGTTAGAGTGGAAGAAGGCAGTAGTGGGGTGGTTTGAGACAGAGAAATAATGAGAGACACAGAAGAAAAGGGAGAAGGTGTTAAAGAGAGAAAAGAGTAAATTGTAGAGAAACAGGAAGAGAAAGTAACAGAGCCACTTTCAGGGCTGTATGATGGCCACAATTGGCCACCACCTTACAATGAAGCATGTCTCCTGAAACCAGCAGGACTTTACCCAGTGCTGGAAATGAAAAGTAATGACTGTAGGATAAAAAAAAATGCATGGAGTTCTGAATGGATGTTACAAGCTTGAAGATGATGAGAAAGAGCTGCAACAGCAAGAATGCCAAGGGATTTGTGCCCCAGACCATTACTCCAAGTAGAGCGAGCAGAAGTTCAGAGCAAAAGAACGATAGAAAAGGTCAACCAAAAAGTCACACATTATTGGGAAAATTACTGTGAGACCAGCACACCCACATTAGGCCAGGCAAGGCACACAAGGCTCAGGCACAGAGGTGCCAAAAGCGTTAGGCAGCTAAAGAACACTTAACGTCCTCATCTGAGTGTGAGGTTGCAGGACTCTCTGGTACTGCTGTAACACAGACAGTGTCGGATGAATCCAGAGTCATTGACTCGCTGAAAGCTGCATTACACTTGTTAACTGAGGAACCTAGTTCCGAACCCGATGAACAAGGGCCAAAACAATCCTTGCTAGACTTGTTGCTGCAAGAATCCTACCCCTGGTCCTAGAACAACTAAAGACTATAAATCTGAATGACTTAGAGTTTTCCTTTGACCCATAAGTGACGCGTACTCTTTATGCTTCTAGCAGTATAGGCTATGGCCTATATTACTGCTTCACACACCATCACACAGACATCGTCACCACAACCCCCAAGTATCCCCAAACTATGTTTGCAAACTCAACAGCTGTTGCCCTGTTGCAATTCCTCCAGCAGAAACATTCTTCTGGCCAGGGTTCTGGCAGAAATCAAGAAAGCACCCTTCAGCTTCCCCCATGGTCAAAGTGTGCACAATATTGCACAACATACTCTGACCCATCCGCCGTTATATTGACATTTGAGACGTTGCCACTGTTCATGCCACACTGCATAATTGCTATATGCCAACCGCATTACAGAACCAATGTTTTTTCTATTCGCCAGCTGGGCAATCACCCTCCGGACAATTATCCTTTGATCATTTTACCCCACGTACATGTATGACTTTCAATTCAATACATTTTTATTTGTATAGCGCTTTTAACAATAAACATTGTCTTAAAGCAGCTTTACACAGATAATGTGGTGATAAAAATGAATAAAATGTTCTTTATAATTGTAAGTTTGTCCCTGATGAGCAAGCTGTTGGTGACTGTGGCAAGCAAAAACTCCCCGAGATGGCATAAAGAAGAAACCTTGAGAGGAACCAAACTCAACATGAACGTGTGAGAGTGAGGGGACGGCAGCATACAAATATCACAGTTCACCTAACACTCTATATCCATGATACCTCCAGATCTGCTTCTTTACCTTTAATCTACTGAAAAATGTCTTGACTAAATAATTATGTTTTCAGCCTCAACTGAGACTGTGTCTGAGTCTGAGTCCCAAACACTGATTGGAAGGCCGTTCCATAACTGTGGGGATTTACAAGAGAGAGATCTGCCTCCTGCTGTAGTCTTAATTACTTTAGGTACCAACAAATAGCCTGCACTTTCTGATCTAAGTGGGCGTGGAGGATCATATTGGTCCAAAAGTTCACGCAGATACTGTGGCGCGAGACCGTTAAGTGCTTTATACATCAGTAGTAGTATTTTATAATCAATGCAAGATTTAATTGCGAGCCAGTGTAGACTGATTAAACAGGAGTGATGTGATCAGGGGATCATATTTTTAATTTTAGCAATATTTCTTAGGTGAAAAAAGGCGATCCTGGTAATATTATTCACGTAAGTCTCAATGGAAAGACTAGGGTCAATAATCACACCAAGGTTTTTGACTGCTGTACACACTGAGACAGAAACACCATCCAGGGTTTCTACATAATCGGAAAGTTCACATCTAGCTGCATGTTGTCCGAGTAAAATGACTTCCAGCTTATCCGAGTTGACCAGAATGAAGTGATTAAGCATCCACTGTCTAATGTCCTTTACACACTTCTCAACATTTTTAAGCTGATCTCTCTCATCTGTCTTTGCTAAAATATACAGCATATGGAAGCGAATACCATGTTTATGTATAATTCCACCCAGAGGCAGCATATACAAAGAGAAAAGCAGTGGGCCTAAGAGAGATCTTTGTGGAACTCCAAATTTTACCCCCTGGAGAACTTACTATTTACATCAACAAAATGATAGCGATCAGTCAAATAAGACCTAAGCCAGGAGAGAGCTGTTTCCTTTATTCCAACGTTTTCAAGTCTAGCAAGCAGGATAGTATGATCAGTAGTATCAAAAGCTAAGGTCAGGCAAAACAATTAAAGATGCAAAACCCTGATCAGAGGCCAATAACAGGTCATTTATCACTTTAACTAGCGCTGTCTCTGTGCTATGATGAGGTTTAAATCCTGACAGATGCCTTTGAAAAATTTTATTCCTAAGTAAATGGGAGCATAACTGCTGTGCTACAATCGTTTTTAAAATCTTGGAGATAAAGGGGAGGTTTGATATTAGCCTATAGTTGGACAATTGACAAGGGTCAAGGTCAGGTTTCTTAATTATGGGGTTGATAACTGCCAGTTTAAAGGATTTAGGTACATAAGCAGTGCTAATGGAAGAGTTTTGATGATTTTGATGAGGAAATAACTTAAAAGTAAGTTTTTTCTTGAATAGGGGTACAGCTGTGTAATTGATTGTTATATTTACACTGCTGTCTATCGGGTTATTTATAAAATGTTTGTATTTATATTAATTGTCTCGATTAATGGAAGAGTTTATTAATTTTAAAACTGGGTCAATTACCTCTGTAATTATCTGAAGAAACTTGTAGGCAAGGGGTCAAGAATGCAGGTTGATGATTTTGATGAGGAAATAACTTAAAAGTAAGTTTTTTCTTGAATAGGGGTACAGCTGTGTAATTGATTGTTATATTTACACTGCTGTCTATCGGGTTATTTATAAAATGTTTGTATTTATATTAATTGTCTCGATTTTTTTGCCTATTGCATTCAACTTTATTGTTTAAAAATTTCAAACGATGCGCTCTCCCCCCATGGGGATCCCACCTGATGCTCTGGTCCGAAGCCCCGTGAGATGACGGATGTGTCTATACTAGATCTACATCAGCTGAACCGCTCCGAATCAAAATGCTGACCCTCAAGCAGGATGTGTCCCAGATCATCAGAGGACTGGTTTGTCACAGTAGAGCTAAAGGATGCATACTTTCACATTCCCATCCTCCCATCTCACAGAAAGTTCGCTGAGGTTTGCTTTTGGGGAAAGCATACCAATATTGGGTCTTCTGTTCTTGACTTGTTACCCTGCACCTTCACGAAGTGTGTCATTGCGGCTCTGGCTCCCCTGATACTTCAGGGCATCTGTATCCTAAATTATATCAACGATTGGTTGATATTAGCTTGATCAGAGCAGTTAGCGGTCCGGCATTGTCGTTCTCGCTCACATGAAGGAACTGGGGTTTCAGCTGAATGCCGGGAAGAGTGTGCTTTCTCCATCACAGAAAATCACTTTAGCATTAGCTTTGGCTTTGCGAGTATGCCGCTGAGTTGTCAACCACTAGTCGGGGGAAATGCTAACTCCATTTAGACTGCTCTTGCACTTATTAATTCTGTCTAGACTCTGGATGTGCTTCTCTAATGCTAGGATCTTCTCAGTTAAAGAGCAAACTAACTTACACTTCTCACACATAAAATTACTGCTAGCATCGGAGAAAGACTAACTAAACATGTCACACTTCACACAGAATGAACTGGATTGACTGAGGATGTAATCCAGACATTTTCCTGTTGTGCACCTTTTTTTGGGACGGACATATTTTACCCTGTACTTCCATGGACGTTTAGCTGCATAAGTGGTTGTTCTTACTTGCCATAGACTTTCCACGCTCAGCCCTGCATGAAAACAAGGACTCTGTTGTGTATTCTTCTAAGACATGGTACAGACCACTTTGTTTGCTTGAATGTATGGGGTCGGTCCCAAACCACCCGGTGAGAATTTTTTACTCATTTTATTCACATAGGTTTTTTTTCGCAAGGAACTGGGGTTTCAGCTGAATGCCGGGAAGAGTGTGCTTTCTCCATCACAGAAAATCACTTCAGCATTAGCTTTGGCTTTGCGAGTATGCCGCTGAGTTGTCAACCACTAGTCGGGGGAATGCTAACTCCATTCAGACTGCTCTTGCACTTATTAATTCTGTCTAGACTCTGTATGTGCTTCTCTAATGCTAGGATCTTCTCCGTCAAAGAGCAAACTAACTTACACTTCTCACACATAAAATTACTGCTAGCATCGGAGAAAGACTAACTAAACATGTCACACTTCACACACTGAATGAACTGGATGCTCATTTAGCAGAGAAATTACGTACCTTAATGTGGTTGCTGTAGTGTGTGTTCATAGTTCTGATGGGAATGGCCTTCACTCACTGATTTCAAACCCTCAAACAGGGAATAAAGTGCTCTTCCAAAGGAAAAAAGAGAAGAAACAGGGCCAACTGAAAGTAAAGAATACAGGAAATCAAAACGATATTTTGAGATTTTTAAGGAATGAAAGAGAAAACCAAAACTGTAAAATGCAAATGTTGATACAAACATAACAACAAAGTATTATCCACCTTTGTTTTTTATCACTTCTCCATCTTCATTGTGGAGCCTTAACCCCTTTTCACCCAACATGCGTTTCTATTGACTGAGGATGTAATCCAGACATTTTCCTGTTGTGCACCTTTTTTTGGGAGGGACATATTTTACCCTGGACTTCCATGGACGTTTAGCTGCATAAGTGGTTGTTCTTACTTGCCATAGACTTTCCACGCTCAGCCCTGCATGAAAACAAGGACTCTGTTGTGTATTCTTCTAAGACATGGTACAGACCACTTTGTTTGCTTGAATGTATGGGGTCGGTCCCAAACCATCCCTACGACAGACATAGCCATACATACCCACGGTTTAGAGTCTATACTTACTCCCTAGGTTCCCTATTGCATGGTAACAGTTGGCACTCTCATGTTGGCACCACAGTGGTGGGCCTGATTAAAGGTAATGACGAGACGGCTTACAGGGAGGAGATCCAGCACCTAGTAGCATGGTGTGAGGACAATAACCTGTAATTTAACCTGTAATTTAAAAAGACCAAGGAGGTCATTGTGGGTTTCAGACGTGCTGGCAATCACACTCATTCTCCAATTCATATAAACAGAACTGCTGTTGAGCATGTACCCAGCTATAAGTTACAGTGCCCCCCCCACAATTATTGCCACCCCTGTTTAAGATGTCGTCATGGACTTCAAAAAATTCTCCTTTTTTTAACATAGAACCCAAATGCAAAAAAAGAGAAAAATCCAAACTTTCATTTAAGTACATTACTTTGGTGGTTAAAAAAAATCACACATTTAGAGAAAAAAAAAAAACTTGAAATCATGTGTGCCACAATTATTGGCACCCCTGATGTTAATACTTTGTACAACCTCCTTTTGCCAACAAGACAGCACTTAATCTCCTGCTATAACATTTCACAAGATTGGAGAACACAGAAAGAGGCATTTTTGACCATTCTTCTTTTTAGATCATCCAGTGTCCTGGGTCCTCTCTTATGCACTCTTCTCTTTAGCTAGCCCCACAGGTTTTTGATTGGGTTGAGGTCTGGGGACTGAGATGGCCATGGGAGGACCTTGAGTTTGTGACTGCTGAACCACTTTTGTGTAGATTTTGCCACATGTTTTGGATCATTATCCTGCTGAAAGACCCAATGACGACCCATCTTCAGCTTTCTGGCAGAGGCCATCAGGTTTTTATTTAAAATATCCTGGTACTTCAAAGCGTTCATAATGCCATGCACCCTAATAAGGTTCCCAGGGCCTTTGGAAGAGAACAGGCCCACAGCATCACAGATCCTCCACCATACTTCACGGTGGGCATGAGGTGCTTTTCGGCATACTCATTCGCCAGACTCACTTAGAGTGTTTGTTGTCAAAAAGCTAAATCTTAGTCTTATCTGACCAAAGCACACGATCCCAGTTGAAGTCCCAGTACCGCTTAGCAAACTCCAGACGTTTACAAGCTCCCAAACAGCTTGTTGGCATGTAGAGAGCGTCTCATGGTTGTTTTGGAGACTCTGTGACCCCAAGATGCCACTCTTTGATGCAATTCTGTGACGGTGAGCTTGGGAAATTTTTTTACTTCTCTTACCATCCTCCTCACTGTGCGTTGTGGCAAGATAAACTTGGGACCTCTTCCAGCCTTGTTTGTCACTGTTCCAGTTGTTTTAAAACTTCTTAATGATTCCTCTGACTGTAGATACCGGCAAGTTAAGGTTAATGGCTATTTTCTTGTAGCCATTGCCTGACTTATGAAGGTCGACACACATCTGCCTTACTTGAATGGTGTGTTCTCTTGTCTTTGCCATGTTGACAAATGGGTAAGAGAATTAGGCCTCTGTATCACTTCATATTTATACCCCAGGGAAACAGGAAATCATGAATTACTAATTAAAAGTCCCTAGATACCCTGACCAACCTTAGCAACTACAGAAAAATATATATTAAAAAAAATAAAATAAAATTTCAAAGGAATTGTTAGGGGTGCCAATAATTGTGGCACACATGATTTCAGGATTTTTTTTTTTTCTAAATGTGTGATTTTTTTTTAACCACCAAAGTAATGTACTTAAATGAAAGGTTGGATTTTTCTCTTTTTTTGCATTTGGGTTCTATGTTGTTTTAAAAAAAAGAAGAATTTTTTAGAAGTCCATGACCACATCTTAAACAGGGGTGCCAATAATTGTGTTTTTAATTTCAAAAAAGTAAAATTTCCCAAGCTCACCGTCACAGAATTGCATCAAAGAGTGGCATCTTGGGGTCACAGAGTCTCCAAAACAACCATCAGACGCTCTCTACATGCCAACAAGCTGTTTGGGAGGCATGCAGATTTCATTACAAATTTAGCTACTTCTTTAGACAAAGCATTAATTGTTGGAGACTTTAATATTCATTTTGATAATCAGGAAGACTCCTTAAGAGCAGCAGTTGTGTCCATACTAGATTCAGTTGGAATTAATCAGAATGTTATAGGACCCACTCATAGTGGCGGACACACTCTCGATTTGTTGTTAACATTTGGATTAAAAATAAAAAACTTAGTTGTAATTCCACAGTCTGAAGCTATCTCAGACCATTATCTGATCTCGTTTAAAATTTGCCTAAGTCATTGCATTTCTACCTCACCACGTTACCGTGTTAAGCGTACTTTCACGTCAGCTACAGCAGCGCGTTTTATTAATAATCTTCCAGAAATTACGATATTAGATAAATCTTCGTCAGACCCCGCAGAGCTCGACTGGGCCACATCTATAAACAACGTTACGTTACATTTTGGATGATGTAGCTCCCCTTAAGACCAAAATGATCAGGAAGAAAAAATTAGCACAGTGGTATACTGATCATACACACACCTTAAAACAGACCACTCGAAAATTAGAACGTAAATGGCGTCAAACAAAATTAACAGTATTTCAAATAGCATGGAAGGAGAGCCTCCTAAATTATAGAAAATCTCTTAGTGCTGCTAGATCAGCATATTTCTCCACCCTCATAGAAAATAACAAGCATAATCCTAGATTTTTATTCAGCACGGTAGCAAAATTAACAGGGAATAAAAGCACTGCACTCACATGCACACCATCAATAGGTAGTAATGATTTTATGAACTTTTTTAATAATAAAATTGAAAACATCAGGCAAGAAATCCAGACGGTTAATATAAATCCAAATTATTTTACAAGTAACCCTGTAGACAGCAGTGTAATTATAACGGATAATCAACTACAAAGCTTCACTTCTATTCATGAGAATGACTTAATTTCATTAATCTCCTCATCGAAATCTTCAACCTGCATTCTCGATCCCTTGCCTACTAGTTTCTTTAAACAGATAACTCCAGAGATAATCAAACCAGTTTTAAAAATAATTAACTCTTCTATTAGCACTGGTTATGTACCTAAATCTTTCAAACTGGCAGTTATCCACCCCCTTATTAAGAAACCTGACCTTGACCCATGTCAGTTGTCCAACTACAGACCGATATCAAATCTCCCCTTTATATCCAAAATTTTAGAAAAGGTTGTAGCACAGCAGTTATGCTCACACCTACTTATGAATAACATTTTTGAAATGTATCAGTCAGGATTTCGGCCTCATCATAGCACAGAGACGGCGCTAGTTAAGGTGGTAAATGACCTGTTATTGGCCTCTGATCAGGGTTTTGTTTCCTTACTTGTTTTGCTCGACCTTAGTGCAGCTTTTGACACCATTGATCACACTATACTGCTTGCTAGACTTGAGAACGTGGTAGGAATAAAGGGAACAGCTCTCTCTTGGCTCAGGTCTTATTTGACTGATCGCTATCAGTTTGTGGATGTAAATGGTGAGTTCTCCACACTCTATGAGGTAAAGTTTGGTGTTCCTCAAGGATCTGTCTTAGGCCCACTGCTTTTCTCTTTATATCTGCTGCCTCTTGGTGAAATCATTCATAAACATGGGATTCGCTTCCATTGCTACGCTGATGACACACAGCTGTATATTTCAGCAAAGCCAGATGAGAGAGATCAACTAAACAGTGTTGAGGAGTGTGTAAAGGACATTAGACAGTGGATGCTTAATAACTTTCTTCTGCTCAACTCAGATAAGACGGAAGTACTTTTACTAGGACCAAATGCAGCTAGAAGCAAACTTTCGGATTACGTAGCATCTCTGGATGGTGTTTCTGTTTCAGCATGTACGGCTGTCAAAGACCTTGGTGTGATTATTGACCCGAGTCTTTCCTTTGAGTCTCACGTAAATAATATCACCAGGATCGCCTTCTTTCACCTTAGAAATATTGCTAAAATTAGAAATATGATGTCGTTACAGGATGCAGAAAAACTAGTTCATGCTTTTGTTACTTCTAGATTAGACTACTGTAACGCTTTACTGTCTGGGTGTGCGAGTAAGTGCATAAATAAGCTTCAGTTAGTTCAGAATGCAGCAGCAAGAGTCCTCACCAGATCTAGAAAATACGACCACATCACCCCTGTCTTAATCAGCCTACACTGGCTCCCAATCAAATCTCGCATTGATTATAAAATACTACTACTGACGTATAAAGCACTTAACGGTCTCGCACCGCAGTATCTGAGTGAACTTCTGTACCAGTATGATCCTCCACGCCTACTTAGATCAAAAGGTGCTGGCTATCTGTTGGTTCCTCAAATAATGAAGACTACCGCAGGGGGCAGATCTTTCTCTTATAAAGCCCCACATTTATGGAACAGCCTTCCAATCAGTGTTCGGGACTCAGACACAGTCTCAGTGTTCAAGTCAAGGTTGAAAACTTATTTATTTAGTCAAGTCTTTTATCAGTAGATTTTTTCTTAGGTAAAGGCACAGATCTGGAAGGAGCATGGATATAGAGTGTTTGGTGAACTGGTATACTTGTATGCTGTCGTCCCCTCACATTCACACGTTCACTCGGGTATATATATATATATATACCCTTATTCAGTTATATGTACATTTTACTACACCTTCTGTATAACCCCATACCCTTATTTATTACTATATTACTGCCACGTGGAAATAAGCCATCTATGCACTTCTGGTTAGATGCTAACTGCATTTTATTGGCTCTGTTCATGAACCTCGCACAATGACAAAGTTTAAGATAATCTATTCTAATCTAATCTAATCTAATCTAATCATGCTCTGCCAGCCTATCAGAGAAAAGGAACCTCCCTCATTTTATCTCTTACTGTCCACTTAGCTTCTAGCCACCTTGCTCATGTCGGCCTACATACAGTAAATATCCTTCCCTGGCAAGACTTTGCGCAGCCACTGTCCCCTACACCCCTAGCATAGGTGGCAGGTCTCCTCTGTGGCCCCTCTTAGCCTCTGTACCCCTTTTCTTTCTGCACAGCTGTCTCAGTCTCCTCCGAGCTCCCTGTCACATCCATCACATTCTAGACCGTCATCCCCACTCATGTGTAGTCCAGACCTTGTGGTTCCAGATCCCTCTGTCCCCAACTACCACCTATTTAAAACAACACTGTATCAGTTCACCCCATACCACACCCATGTCCAGCGTGCTGTCTTTGTGAACTCCCCACACATGTGTAGTCCATGTATGGAGTGGCTCAGACCTTGTGGTTCCAGATCCCTCTGTCCCTGATGACCACCTATTTAAAACCACACTGTATCAGTTCACCCCATACCACACCCATGTCCACCTTGCTGTCTTTGTGAACTCCTACCCACTTGATTTAGTTCTTTATTAGTTTTTGTGTGGAATGTAGAAATGTAGGGGCCTAGGAAAAAAAGTAGAAATGTAGGGCCATAGGTAAAACAGGGAAAACAGTGGGTCTGTGTAGGAAACCCCCAACTCATGTTGATGTTTAGGCTATAAAGCCTAATAGGGGGGAATGTAGGCTAAACATTATTAGGAAAATGCTTATTCATGCTTAACAACACACAACACATAAGAAAAGTCCCAGAAGGAAAACCCAGAAAACAGTAAGCAAGCCAACATGGAAAGTCCCAACACAGAAAAAAATAACACACAAAACTCATGATGCAATAGTCTGGGAAGTTGTTTAAATTCCACAAATGCAGTATGAACGGGGGAAAAATTATCAGTGGTAGCTGCCCCTCAGTGCAGCTGTTGTTGGCTGCCGGTGACCCTGCAATTCCCCTCCACTGAACTGTCACTGTACTGATCGTCAACAGGTGAGGTAGGCCCGTAGTCATGACCACCCACGCTGATGCAAGAAGCCATGCTGTTACTGTCATCGTGGACAGCAACATAATTTAGTGGAGGGGTAGGGTAAGGATAAAAAATATATGTTTGGGTAGAAGCATTGACGACTTAAGGGATAAAACAAGGAAGTGGATTAATGGCATATAGTCCACAATTTTTTTTTTATTTTTTTATTTTTTTTGGTCCAACCATCAAAAACCTGAAGATAATGGTAACCAGAAGGTGGTGCACACAGAAAATGTACACACACAACAAAAACAGAGACTCTTATTTTGGTACAGGAAGGTTGTGGAAATGGACTGTATTTGCAGCTATCTGTTTAATCCCAATGCATATTTATATCCATTTTGATGATCTTGAAAATCTTACACTTTATTTCATTCATGTGTTGTAAAGGCTGTGCGGTGGTGGAATGCTGCATATACCTTTGTTAAGTTGTCTATTGACAACTTATATTTTGTTAAAATATTTTGAAATCTGAGGTAAATGTCTGCTCATGTTGAAAAGTTAAAAAGGTTAAGTTGTGTTAAGGTTAATGTTTCATTGAAGGCTCACTCTGGACTCACAACTTGTATATTTATGGGAAACTAAATGTGAAGTGCCACAAATGATTTAAATGTTTCAAATTGTGAACAGAGTTAAAGTTTGTATATGTGTACATAATCTGAGTAAACTACTAATGGCTATCTGTGTATGTGCAGGAAAGAACATGGATGAGGGACTATTAATATAATATACATATAATACATGGTTGAAAGGATGAAAGAAAAAGTTGATTGTTTGTGAATGTTGAATATTTGTCAATAAACATACATACATACAGAGATGCTGGCAGAGAAGACAATTCCTGACTCTTTTGTTTGTTCACTGTATTCACAGTTATTTGGCTGCCAGGTCTCTGAAGTTGGGACTTGCAACAAGAACAACCAGGCAAATCCACAAATTATGTATGAGGAAAGAACATTTGCAAGCTAATGGTAAATGGAAAAGGCCCAGATACGGGGTGTTTCCCAAGCTAAAGTTAACTGGGGAGGGCCCAGATTTAGGGGAGTTTCCGAAGATAATAGTAAATCAGGATGCTCAATGTGTTTAAAAAAACCTGAAATGTAATTTGCATTCGGACCATCTCTGTCATGACATGAGTATGCTCTCGGGTTAATTGTGGGTTTCTGCAATAAACTCTACTTGCTCTTCTCATCCACGTTTAGTGAATTATTTGAAAGGATTATTTTGCAGCATTGATCTTGGAAGTCCCAGCTAATGTCGGGAACAGTTTGGTCTATGAAATAAAATCTCCAACCCTTGGCACCTGCCCATACTGCCAAAAGTACTAATACCTGGTTTAAGGACCATCGTATTCATGTGCTTTACTGGCCAGCAAACTCCCTGACCTAAACCTATAGACCTATTGTAAGATAGACACCAGACCCAACAACGTAGAGAGAAGAAAGCTGAAGCTGCTATCAGAGCAACCTCGGCTCCCATAACATGTCAGCAGCATCACAGATAGATCGTCTCCATGCCATGCGGAATTGCTGCAGTAATTCATGCAAAGGGAGCCCCGACTGAGTATTGAGTTCTGTACATTTTCATGCTTTTCAGTAGTCCAACAGTGCTGTGTCAAAAATATTTTTATTATTAAATTATATATATTTTTTGGTCTTAAGTAATATGCAAGTTTTCTGAGACTTTGGGTTTCGGATCATCTCTGCTCAACTCGTCACACGTGAACAGTGCTAGCATCATGGTTTGAGCATGTAAACTTTATACTGGGGTGAGTCTGAGGATTAATGAGGCAGAGTTTAACACTTGGAGGAGATGATGGACGAGCCACTGTGAAAAATACCCAACATGTTAAAAAACAGCTTTGTGTTTATCTACAGATCACAGACTTTTTAACAGACAAACTTATAGAGTTTGGATAGAGAAGGATTAGGATATTTATAGAATATATGGTCAAGGTGCACACCTGACTATTACACCTGCTCTATATGTATGGACAATTTCTACCTGATTAAAAAATAATCCTGATTATATCCAAATGTAAATGTTGTTAATCCTACCGAAGATAATAAATTACTCAGCTGGTACTTTATTTTGCTAAAATACAGATAACGATACTTTAAGCAAATCTCAGAGTTTTGTATGATTGATGGCCTTTTTTCAGGACATTTTTGAAGAACAATATGTGCTGAATTGCACCTTTATGCCCTTCAGCTCAAATTGAATTCTATCTTGTGGAGCTGTAGAGCTGTAAATAAAAATTCCATTGGTAAATGAAAGAATGTAAATGCATGTAAATTCATTGTGGGACTGAATGAGTGATCTGAAATTGAGTGGTTTGTTATGTATATGTGATGGATTGTCCGCCGTTGTGTCTTTATTTGTGATTATTTACAGATCATTTAATGAGTTTTTTTGACTGCGGGTGCTGAAGGTCAGAGCAGTGAGTCTAATTTATGTCAGAGAAGGAAAAGCAGGTCGCACACTCTGGCTTTTTTGAGCATATCCCATGTCCATCAGTGCCTGACTGTGTGTGTGTGTGTGTGTGTGTGTGTGTGTGTGTGTGTGTGTGTGGTCAATATCTCTCACTTATCTTCATGAAAGCCACCTCCAACTCTTTAGCATCACACTGACATGCCCTGACGTTCTGTTTTTCTCAGATATATGTGCTTGGAGCTTAGGCTGACTCTACCAAAAAATCATTTATTAATAGTAATAGGTGCTTAAATGCATCCTGTGTTCCTGAGCCATTGTAGAGGACTGTTGATATTAACTTGCTAAGTAACGTCATAGATCTTTAGGCTGTTTATGTAGAACCCTTTTGATCTATAATACACCCTATATCCTTTACGTTATATATTTACAGGAGGTGGCGAATGTACACACATTCTTTGCTTAAGTAGAAGTACAGATACACATGTTTTAATTTTAAAATACTCGGGTAAAAGTTGAAGTACTGATTAAACTTTTTTACTCAAGTGAAAGTAAAGATGTCTTGGCTCTGACATGCACTTAAGTAAAAAGTAGTTATTGCAGTTTGGCATGTACCAGAAGTGCAAAAAGTAGCAATCATGCAAATAGTGCAGATAAACACGTATCATATTTACACATATATATATATATATATATCACATGCTGTACATATGATACATGTTTATCTTATATAAGCTTTA
>MU527382.1:1974639-1988753 GCA_024362625.1 Silurus asotus
TTAACTGTGACCTGATAGCAGTGCAGAGAGAGGTGGGGCTGGAGCTGCTTGCTGTGGAAGCAGAGAAGGGGATTGCAGCAGGGGGGACTGGATGGGGCAGGGGAGGGTAGCCGATCAAATCTGTTAAAGAATAGATTCAGATCATTCACCCACTGCTGGTCACCCTCAGCCTGAGAGCTGGGCTTCTTATGACCAGTGATGGTCTTGAGCCCCTTCCACACACCTCTGACATTGTTCTGCTGCAACTGATCCTCTTCCTCCTGTAGCATGCTTTTCCTTCCCTGATATTTCTTAGTTCTCTCTTGACAGTTTTAAGTTCTTCTTTGTTTTGCTTCTTCTCTTTAAGGAGAGTCTTTATATCAGGGTTAATCCATGGTTTGTTGTTGGGAAAACACCGTACAGTCCTGGTGGGTACAGTATTCTCCACAGAGAAGTTGATGTAGTCAGTAATACAGTCTAATCCGATCTTCCCAAGGGGGGTAGGGGTGCTGATGTATAAGCCTCCTTTGTGTTTGCATAGAATAAATCCAGTGTTTTATTGTCTCTGGTGTGACATGAAACATACTGGGTGAATGTGGGTGAGAGTGGAGGATGGAGGGGCATGAATAAAATCTTCAGAGATAATGAGAAGGGCATTTGGGCTCTGTGTTAACAGTCTGTTTACAAAAGAATGCAGGACATTGCATTCCGATTCACCGTCAGCAGAGGGGGGAACATACGCAGCGATCGCGATAATATGCGAGAATTCCCTCGGCAGATAGTATGGCCTCATGCTAGCGGCTAACAGCTCAATGTCCTTACAGCAGATCTGCTCTTTAATAGTGATATGTCCAGTTTTACACCATCTATTATTCACAAACACTGCCAGTCGAATACACTTAAAAGAAAAAGACACAAAGTGCTCGGAACACTATAAAATAAATAAAAAAATGCACAAACTCAACGGGAGCTGCTGCAACAGGCTGCCACTTGGGCGGCGCCTATATCATACATGATCCTTAATCCTTGATGTTCAGCCTGTATGTTAACATCACTTTTAATGGATCCCATGTAGTCAAGTTACTACTACTAGATGTTATCAGCCCTGTTTTTCCTATTCTTGATTCAATGACCTTCAAAAGATGACTACATGGGCAGCAAATATACAATAAATCCTTTTTACTAGGGAACAGTTTACAGCAGGCGCCATACTTTAACATTTTTTGTTTTTACAAAACACTTTTACAAACTAATGCATTTGTAAGTTTACGGTTTTCTGACCAAATTTACATAACACAAATTTGTACAGAAATTTTTTATTTTACATAGAAACTAGTGAACTTGCTGCTTCATATTTTTTACGACACAATGAGCTATTTGGAGAATCTTTGAAAACTATTCACAAGACATTCATCAGTCCTTTAATGTGGTGTAAAAAGCTTGGTCTTGAGTGCTTGAACTGGTGGAGAGTTTGTGTCATCAAGCTCCAGGAACACTTTTTGCAGGAGTTCAAAGGTGTATCGAAGCTCCTACAGATAACTTCGGTTTACGGCATATATTAGGCCAATTAGCAAAGCAACACCATTAGCTACATTATAAAATATCTTCTAGTGCTATAACCCCTTCAAAAATTAGTCCAACATCTGCAGGTTTATCATCAAATTCACATCCTTCACATCTGATGACAAAAACGCTGATCACCATTTCTTTGAGTGCAGCTTAATCATTGGAAAAATCTGCATCCTATAAACAGAACAAAGTACATATAATATAATTTAGTAGTTATTTAGTAGTTATAATATAAAATACATTGTTATACACAAAGTCTCTGTCACAATATTGATATGTACTCCTTGATTAGACTGTCTGGATCCTCATTTAGGTAGACAAACAGGGTTTTGAGGACACACTTCCTCTTCACATTAATGCAGGCACACTAGGGAAAATAAAGACGCCTAGTGTTTATTTAGAATTACTTATTTTTATTTTTTATTTTAAAACATATTGATCTCAAATTGGGTAATCAGTCATTTGCCTCAAACCCATCTTTGTAGTCATCTCTTACATACACAAACGTTCCCATCCACAGAACTGGTGTCATATTGCAAGTAACCTCATCTACCCTCCCCTGTAGTCTCAATCTCAAACAGTGGTGGTAGGTGAGCTCTGGAAATACCAGTCTGCTGTGAGAAAAGCTGACTTTATCACAGGCTTGGCTTCTGACTACACCTTCGACTTTCTGGCACTTACTGAGACCTGGATATCTCCACAGAACACTGCTAGACCAGCTGCTCTGTCTTCTGCTTATGCTTTCTCTCACTCATTAAGAGAAACCGGTAGAGGTGGTGGTACAGGTCTACGTTTATCATGGAGATGGTGTTTCACACCTCTCCCTTTGACTGCAGTTTCAGTTAAATCTCCAATCAACTGTCAGGAACGCGAGAGGAAGGACCCAAATGCAGGACGCAGAAAATATCCAAAAAGGCAGTCTTTAATTAGGGGAAAAACATAGGCAATACAAACAGTCTGAGAACAAATGTTCTACCCTTAAAAAGAGCATGAAAAAAAACAAAGAGCAGAAAAAAGGAAAAAATAACCAACAAACGTCCAAAAACTGCGGGGAAAAAAACAGGAAAAAGAAGAGATCCAAAGTGAAAGCAAAAAATGGGGGAAAAAACGGCAAGATAGTCCCAAAAAAAGATAATACAAACCCAAAAAACAATCTGGCAAGAAATAACAGGAGCTGGCGTCTATTTATACACATCAAAGATGGCCGCCACATCGCACCGGTGCTGCACCGGAAGCAGAAGTTGGGCCACCGGACATTGAATTACAGGAAGTGCGCGTGCCGTCGGCTGACATCAACCTCTTCATCATTGTTATCTTGGAGACATCCTAAAAGTGATGGACACACTCCTCAGTACTTTCCCTTCTGACAGCACCCCTTTGACAGTTCTTGGTGACTTCAACCTCCCATCAGTCATCTTGCCTCTTGTCTTTTCTAAATACCTTCTCCTTGCCATTTAACAGCTACCCTCCAACACACAAGAGAGGAAATGTCCTGGACCTGGTTTTCACTTGCCCTACCCCAGCTACACACATGACTGACACTCCACTTCCAATTTCTGATACTCTTTCATCTCTTCCTGACCATGACTCTTTTTCCTCTCTACCCTTGGACTTTGCTACTGACCCCTTCCTCTCATCTCTTTCCTTAACCATGGACCTCCTTTTCCCCTTGACTACAAAACCCAAGAAGACATTTTTGTCCCACATCGTGGCTGTCAGAAGTTTTACGCAGCAATCGACGAGAACTCTGATCTGCAGAGAGGAAGTGGAAAAAATCACAACTTGTTGTAGACCTCGCATCTTACCGCGCACTCCTGACCAAATTTTCTTTGGATGTGACGTCTGCTAAAACTGCCTTCTACAAGGAAAAGCTTGAGGCCTCTGCACAAGATCCTTGTAAGCTCCACAACATCTTCTCTTCACTACTCACACCTGCTCCATCCTCCCTGACTGCTAATGACTTTGTCTCCTGTCTTCTTTGTCTCTCCTTTCTTTCTTAATCTCTGGAATGCCCTGTTTTTAACCAACTGTCTGTCTCACAGAACAACCTCCATGATCTGAACCAGTCTGGGTTCAAAGCAGCACATTCCACAGAGACAACCCTTTTGGCCGTTTTTTTAAAAACTGCATGCTGCTCAGTCAGCCAAGCTGTCATCTGTATTTATCTTCCTGGACCTTTCAGCAGTATTTGATACAGTCAACCACAAGACTCTTTTTGTCAACCCTCAAGAGCCTCGTATCCGCAGAACAGCATGGGAATGGTTTGCTTCCTACCTGAAAGGTCGCTCATACCAGGTAACATGGAGGGGATCCACATCTGCCCTATGCAGACTCACCACTGGTGTCCCACAGGGCTCGGTACTTGGTCTCCTCCTTTTCTCCCTCTATACCCACTCCATTGGCAAAGTCATATCCTCACATGGGTTTTCTTACCACTGCTATGCAGATAATACTCAACTAATCTTTTCTTTACCTCCATCAGATACCATAGCTTCTGCTCGGATCTCGACATGCTTGACAGACATATCTTCATGGATGAGTGCTCACCAACTAAAACTCTACCCCAGCAAAACAGAACTGCTGGTCATGCCAGGTGATTAATCTCCAGGTCAAGATCTCCAAATAACACTTTGTGACTCTCTGCTCTTCCCTTCAGCCACTGCTTGTAACTATGGACAATGAACTGTCCTTCTTCCCACATGTCACTAATGTGGCTTGCTCCTCTACAACATTCTTCTCTACAACATCCGAAGAATTCAACCATTTCTGTCCACATAGGCTGCCCAGGTGCTTGTTCAGTCTCTTGTCATTTCAAGATTCAACTATCGCAACTCTATCTTCAAGCGACGACTGAAGACCTACCTCTTCCTGAAATACTTAAATAAGCACTTTTCAAGTTTGCTTTGTAGAATTCAAGAGTTATATTTATATTACGTTTGTAATCTGCCGTACCAGTGTAGATTTATTCATGGCTAGAGACATAAAGCACTTTTGTATGTCACTCTGGTTAAGGGCATCTGCTAAATGCCACAAAGTAAATGTAAGTTGGTGTCTAAAAAAACCTCTAGGTCTTTTACTGTTGAACTAGTGGTTACAGAACATCCGCCAAAATGCAGGTTGAAATTCTGGCGCTTCTGTGTACTGGTTTTTGGGCAGATGAGCAAAATCTCTGTCTTATCAGAATTTAATAATAGAAAGTTATGAGTCATCCAGTCTTTTAATTCTTAACACATTCAATTATCAGAGCCAATTGAGCTCTATCGTCTGGTTTTGATGAGATATATAGCTGGGTATCATCAGCATAACAGTGGAAGCTAATCCCATGCCTTTTAATAATATTTTCTAAGGGAAGCATGTATATTGTGTAAAGCAGGGGTCCTATAATTTACTTGCATTAACCTGGATAGCTCTCCATTTAAGTCTACAAAATGGTAATGATCAGACAGCAATCTAGGAGAAGATCATGATCTATAGTGTTGAATGCAGCATTTAGATCTAGTAAGACTAACAGAGATGTAGCCTTGGTCTGTAGCTAAAAACAGGTCATTAGTGACTTTAACTAGAGCAGTTTCTGTGCTACGATGGGGCCTATAACCTGACTAAAACGCTTTAAAGATGTGTGTTATGTATAGGCTTTGCTAAAAAGATATGTTTTTAATCTACACTTAAACTGGGTGAGTGTGTCTGAGCCCCGAACACTGTCAGGAAGACTATTCCAGAGTTTAGGAGCTAAATGTGAAAATGCACTACCGCCTTTAGTGGACTTTGCTATTCTACGAACTACTAGAAGCCCAGAGTTTCAGATATTAGAGAGCGTGGCGGATTGTAATGAGTTAAAAGACTGAATAGATACATGGGAGTCAAACCATTTAGTGCTTTATAAGTGAGAAGTAATAGTTTGTAGTCTATTCGAAACTTAACAGGAAGCCAATGCAAATTGGGGTTATGTGGTCATATTTTCTTGACCTTGTGAGAACTCTGGCTGCTGCATTTTGGACTAACTGAAGCTTGTTTATTAATGACACAGGACATCCACCTAGTAATGCATTACAGTAGTCTATTCTGGAGGTCATAAACGCATGGACGAGCTTCTCTGCCTCGGATATAGACAACATGTTTCTTAACCTAGAAATATTTCTAAGGTGAAAGAGGGCTGTTTTTGTAACTTGGTTGATATGATATTTGAAAGACAAGTTGCTGTCTAAAATAACTCCCAGGTCTTTTACCGTTGAAGAAGTGGTTACAGAACATCCGTCTAAACACAGGTTGAGATGCGGGAGCTTCTGTGTACTAGTTTTTGGGCCGATGAGCAAAATCTTAGTCTTATCGGAATTTAAAAGTATAAAGTTATGGGTCATCCAATCTCTTATTTCCTTAACACACTCAGTTATCCGGGTTAATTGAGCTGTATCGCCTGGTTTAGATGAGATATATAGCTGAGTATCATCAGCATAATGATGGAAGCTAATTCCATGCCTTCTAATAATATTTCCTAACGGAAGCATGTATATTGTGAAGAGCAGGGGTCCTAGAACTGAACCTTGCGGCAAGCCATAATTTACTTGCATTAGCCTGGATAGCTTTCCATTTAAATCTACGAAATAGTAACGATCGGACAGGTAGGACCAGCTTAATGCCTGTCCTTGAATGCCGATGTAATTTTGTAACCGATCTAGGAGGAGATCATGGTCTATAGTGTCGAATGCAGCACTAAGATCTAGTAGAACCAACAGCGAGATGAAGCCTTGGTCTGAAGCTAAAAAAAGGGTCATTAGTGATTTTAACTAGAGCAGTTTCTGTGCTATGATGGGGCCTAAAACCTGACTGAAACTCTTCAAAGATACTTTTCCCTTGTAAGTGGGAACATAACTGGGCAGCGACAATCTTTTCTAAAATCTTAGACATAAATGGCAGATTTGAAATCGGTCTGTAATTCGATAGAGTGTTTGGATCCAGATTAGATTTTTTAATGAGGGGCTTAATAAGTGCTAACTTGAGGGATTTAGGGACATGTCCTAACGATAGTGAAGAGTTAATAATATTCAGAAGAGGTTCACCAGTTGTATATAACACTTCCTTCAGTAATTTAGTAGGAATTGGATCTAACTGACATGTTGGCGATTTAGCTTCGGCAATAACATTATACAGCTCTTCCTGTCCTATACATGTAAAACAGTGAAGTTGTGGAGTTGAAGGTAACACTGTCTCAGGAGATGGTATCAGAGTTTGGACCGCCACCATTGTTTTTCTAATGTTATAAATTTTTTCAGTGAAGAAATTCATAAAGTACTCACTACTAAACTGTGATGGAACACAATTTTCAGAGCCCTGATTTGTAGTTAGTTTAGCTAATGTACTGAAAAGGAACCTGGGATTGTGTTTATTATTTTCTATGAGCTTGCTCAGGTGTTCAGCTCTAGCAGCTTTTAGCGCCTGTCTGTAGCTGAGCATACTGTCCTTATACGCAATTCTAAATACCTCCAATTTAGTTTTCCTCTATTTTCTCTCCAGATTACGTGCTGTTCTCTTGATGGCATGCGTATGATTATTATACCATGGTGCAGGTGCTTGTTCTCTAACCTTTTTTAACCGGATGGGGGCAACGGTGTCTAATGTGCTATTTAGGATAAGGTCTATGTTAGTTATTTCATCAAGATTATTAGCAGTTATGGGTTTAGTGAGAAATTGAGATAAATCAGGCAGGTTATTTATCTGTCCTTAGTAGTCGGATCAATAGTCTTACCAGGTCGATAACGTGGTGAAACACGGCTAATCTGCTCTACCGGTGGTGTGTACAGTATGAGGTAATGGTCTGTGATGTCTTCACTCTGAGGTAAAATATCTATATCAGTGACGTCTGCTCCATGGGATATTATTAAGTCTAAAAAACTTTCTTTCAGGCTTCTCCCGTAAGGGGTCGCCACAGCGGATCCTCCGCACGTTTGATTTGGCACATGTTTTACGCTGGATGCCCTTCCTAACGCAACCCTCCCCAATTTATCCGGGCTTGGGACCGGCACTGAAAGTGGCTGGGGATGGTTTCCTGACCGGGAATCGAACCCAGGTCGCAGCGGTGGGAGCGCTGCATCTTAACCACCAGGGGACCTGGGGATATTATTAAGTCTAATGTGTGGTTTAAACGGTGAGTTGGTCTGGTGACGTTTTGTTTAACCCCAAAAAATTTTAATAAGTCAACAAATGATAATCCTAGAGCATTGTTTCCATCATCTAAATATATATTAAAATTGCAGACTCACCACTGGTGTCCCACAGGGCTCGGTACTTGGTCTCCTCCTTTTCTCCCTCTATACCCACTCCATTGGCAAAGTCATATCCTCACATGGGTTTTCTTACCACTGCTATGCAGATAATACTCAACTAATCTTTTCTTTACCTCCATCAGATACCATAGCTTCTGCTCGGATCTCGACATGCTTGACAGACATATCTTCATGGATGAGTGCTCACCAACTAAAACTCTACCCCAGCAAAACAGAACTGCTGGTCATGCCAGGTGATTAATCTCCAGGTCAAGATCTCCAAATAACACTTTGTGACTCTCTGCTCTTCCCTTCAGCCACTGCTTGTAACTATGGACAATGAACTGTCCTTCTTCCCACATGTCACTAATGTGGCTTGCTCCTCTACAACATTCTTCTCTACAACATCCGAAGAATTCAACCATTTCTGTCCACACAGGCTGCCCAGGTGCTTGTTCAGTCTCTTGTCATTTCAAGATTCAACTATCGCAACTCTATCTTCAAGCGACGACTGAAGACCTACCACTTCCTGAAATACTTAAATGAGCACTTTTCAAGTTTGCTTTGTAGAATTCAAGAGTTATATTAATATTACGTTTGTAATCTGCCGTACCAGTGTAGATTTATTCATGGCTAGAGACATAAAGCACTTTTGTATGTCACTCTGGTTAAGGGCATCTGCTAAATGCCACAAAGTAAATGTAAGTTGGTGTCTAAAAAAACCTCTAGGTCTTTTACTGTTGAACTAGTGGTTACAGAACATCCGCCAAAATGCAGGTTGAAATTCTGGCGCTTCTGTGTACTGGTTTTTGGGCAGATGAGCAAAATCTCTGTCTTATCAGAATTTAATAATAGAAAGTTATGAGTCATCCAGTCTTTTAATTCTTAACACACTCAATTATCAGAGCCAATTGAGCTCTATCGTCTGGTTTTGATGAGATATATAGCTGGGTATCATCAGCATAACAGTGGAAGCTAATCCCATGCCTTTTAATAATATTTTCTAAGGGAAGCATGTATATTGTGTAAAGCAGGGGTCCTATAATTTACTTGCATTAACCTGGATAGCTCTCCATTTAAGTCTACAAAATGGTAATGATCAGACAGCAATCTAGGAGAAGATCATGATCTATAGTGTTGAATGCAGCATTTAGATCTAGTAAGACTAACAGAGATGTAGCCTTGGTCTGTAGCTAAAAACAGGTCATTAGTGACTTTAACTAGAGCAGTTTCTGTGCTACGATGGGGCCTATAACCTGACTAAAACGCTTTAAAGATATTGCTCTCTTGTGAGTAGGAACATAACTGGGCAGAAAAAATATTTTCTAAAATCATAGACATAAATTGTAGATTTGAAATGGGTCTGTAATATGATAGTGTGTTTGGATTCAAATTAGGTTTCTTAATGAGGGGCTTAATAACTGCTAACTTGAGGGGTTTAGGGACGTGACCTAAAAATATTGAGGAATTAATAATATTCAGAAGAGGCTCACCAGTTGTATGTAACACTTCTTCAATAGTTTAGTTGGAATGGGATCTAACAGACATGATGTTGATTAAGCTTTAGTAATAACATCATACAGCTCTTCCTGTCCTATACATGTAAAGCAGTGTAGTTGTGGCATTTTAGGTGAGATTGATTCAGGAGATGCTGTCAGAAGTTGCACCTCCACATTTGGTTTTCTAATACAGTGGAACCCGGTTATCTCGCCCTCGGTTTCCTCGACAACCCTATTAAGTCGAAGTTTTTAAAGTGGAACCGCCAAATTCGCTTTTTCTACGCATTTTTTATAGGTTATCTTGACTTTTTTATGTCGCGGAACCCTAATATCTTGAGCACAAAGGGGGGAAAATTTGAAATTTTAACGTCAGTTATGTGGTTTGGCGCTGTGCAGCCGCAGAAGAACTCGTGAAAGTGGCGGAAAAATCATTCCTTACAGATACTACAGGTGTTTGTATTGTATACTGGTGAATCTCTGCTGTTAGTAAGTGCACATATGCATTTTTTTGTTAAATGTTATACGATGAACCCGGCTTCAACTCCTTACCGAGCGCGCGCGCGTTGCTCCTTACCGATAGAGCTGTGCTCCTTACCGAGCGCGCGCTCGGTAAGTTTAAGAGGTTCTGTTTTGGATCTTACATTATTTTTTTCGGCTGCGCGCCGTGCCGCCGGTCGCGGTAATTTTGAATTTCCCTCCCTCCCTCCCTCCCTCTCTCTCTCTCTCTCTCTCTCTCTCTCTCTCTCTTCCCCTCGGCATCGTGGACGTAAGTTTTTTCGGACACTTTGCTTTGTGTGTTTGTGTGGATTACTTCAGCCTGATGGTCATAAGTTTTCAGAAACTTAGTTACTGTTTATTTTTATTTTTTTTCCACATGTGGACTAAATGTGAGACGGCACTGTGCAGCCGCTGTATTTTTTTTTTTTTTGAGTGATCTGTGTGTTTATAATGTTGGAGAATATAATAAAGGTTTGTATGGAGAATAGACGGTGTTTTGTATTGTATACTGGTGAATCTCTGCTGTTAGTTGGTGCACTTATGCCTTTTGTTGTTAACAAGTATGTAAATTTTTATAGCATGCCTTCATCAAACAATTACAGCAACGCTGTTGTTTAAAAACCCCCCAAAAACACGTGCATGTACATTCTCATTTATTAACGCACATCATGTACTTAAAGAAATTTCAAGCATGTTAATATACTGCCGCCATTTTGATTTTCCTTTATCTCGATCATCGGTTACCCCGATGCTTTTTGGCGACCCCCTAGGACATCGACATAACCGGGTTCCACTGTACTAGAATTTTTTTTTTAGTAAGTCCTCACTACTAAACAGTGATGGAATACATTCAGATACCTGATTTGTTGTTAATTTAGCTACTGTACTAAAAAGGAACTGGGATTGATTTTGTTGTTTTCTATGAGTTTGCTCAGGTGCTCAGCTTTAGCAGCTTTTAACGCCTGTCTGTAGCTGAGCATGGCTGTTCTCTTGATGGCATGCATATGACTATTATACCATGGTGCAGGTGTTTTTCTCTAAACTTTTTAAACCGGATGGGTGAACAGTGTCTAATGTGCTAGGGAAGATAGTGTCTATGTTGTTAGCCATTTCATTAAGGTTGTTAGCATTTATGGGTTTAGTGAGAAATTGAGATAAATCAAGCAGGTTATTTATGAATCTGTCCTTAGTGGTCAGAACAATAGTCTTATCAGGTCGATAATGTTGTGAAACACAGCTAATATACTCTACCAGTAGTCTGTACAATATGAGATAATGGTCTGTGATTTCATCACTCTGGGGTAAAATATCTATATCAGTGACATCTGCTCCGTGGGATATTATTATGCCTAGTGTGTGATTAAAACGATGAGTTGGTTTGGTGATGCTTTGTAAAGAAAATCACTGTAGGGCCCTGGGGGTCTGTACAGGGTGGCCAGATCGAGGTATATTAGGGGTTTCCTATGTTAGTCTGAAAGTACAACTTTAAGAACAAGCACTTCAACTGATTTAACCTGAATCCTAAATTTTGACTAACATTAAGAATGGCATTATGAAATGTTGCTACACCACCACTACAACCAGTCTGACGGGGCCCATGCTCATAAGCATATCCTGACAGTGTAGACTTGTTTAGACTCATATATTCATTTGGTTTAATCCAGGTCTCAGTGAGACAGAGTGCACTGAGATTATTATTTGTAATCATCTCATTTACAATGAGTGCTTTGGGTGCAAGTGATCTAATGTTTAAAAGACCAAACTTTAGAACTTTTTTGTGTTTGCTTATATGGCATTTATTTCACTGCCATATTTTAACTGCAATAAGATTATCTCTGGATCTTGTGTATTTATTTCTTGAACCCAGCCATTAGGGTTGCACAAGCCAGTGCACTCTTAGCGCTGGTCCCTAGCCGGGGTAAAGTGTGAGGGTTGCTTTAGGAAGGGCACCCAGCGTAAAACATGTGCCAAATCAAATATGCGGATCACAAAAGAGAATTTCATACCGGATCGTTCGAGGCCTGGGTTACCAACGACCGTCACAGGAATCGTTAGCCAACAGGGTACTGGTAAAAATTGGGCTACTGTTGGCCAAAGGAGGAGAAGGAGATGAGGAAGACATCTACAGAGACAGCAGAGAAAGGAGAAGTGTAGGGGAGTGGAGGTTCGGGTTGGCACTTTAAATGTTGTACTATCAAGTCAAGTCAAGTCAGGTTTATTTGTATAGTGCTTTTCACAACAGATATTGTCTCAAAGCAGCTTTACACAAATCAACAGTTAAGGTGAATGGTGTGAATTTGTCCCTGATGAGCAAGCCTGCTTGGCGACTGTGGCAAGGAAAAACTCCCTTAGATGTTATGAGGAAGAAACCTTGAGAGGAACCAGACTCAAAAGGGGAACCCATCCTCATTTGGGAGACATCAAGAGTTTGATCTTAAATCTTTCAACAATACAGAACACTGGAGAGTGAGAACTAACATGAGCACTGGAGTATAAAATTATCAGTGATGTTCTTTCTGCAGTCTTATACAGTCTATATGGTTAGTAGCTCCTAGTTTTATAAGCTCAGCATTTGTGATCATCACAGATCCAGCATCAGCTTCTCCATGCCAGAGCCTTTAAACACTCCAGGAGGTCCAATGTCAAACTCCACACATGTAGCGGGATCCAAATGGCACTGGTACGTCTCTAGATGGTTCAGGATGTTTGCGAGTTTGGCATCTACTTCTTTAGAGGTCCGTAATCATCAAGATGGTGGGAGGTGACTTTAGCTGGCCAAACCTCAGTGTGTCTCACGATGGGGAGAGAAAGAGAAGCAGTGGAGAAAGATTAGCGTAGCTGCTGTTCATGATATTAACAGCACAAGTTGATAATGTGCATGTGATCAGATGTTCTGGAGCACAAGTTTATGATGTGTGATGTGTGTTATGTATAGGCTTTGCTAAAAAGATATGTTTTTAATCTACACTTAAACTGGGTGAGTGTGTCTGAACCCCGAACACCGTCAGGAAGACTATTCCAGAGTTTAGGAGCTAAATGTGAAAATGCTCTACCACCTTTAGTGGACTTTGTTATTCTACGAACTACTAGAAGCCCAGAGTTTTGAGATCTCAGGGAGCGTGGCGACCCTCCCCAATTTATCCGGGCTTGGGACCGGCACTGAAAGTGGCTGGGGATGGTTTCCTGACCGGGAATCGAACCCAGGTCGCAGCGGTGGGAGCGCTGCATCTTAACCACCAGGGGACCTGGGGATATTATTAAGTCTAATGTGTGGTTTAAACGGTGAGTTGGTCTGGTGACGTTTTGTTTAACCCCAAAAAATTTTAATAAGTCAACAAATGATAATCCTAGAGCATCGTTTCCATCATCTAAATATATATTAAAATCTCCTACAAGCAGCACTTTATCAATATCGATCAATAGATCTGATAGAAAACAAGCAAACTCTTAAAGAAAATCAGCGTAGGGCCCTGGGGGTCTGTACACGGTGACCAGAGCGAGTTTTCTATGTATGTCTGGAAGTACAACTTTAAGAACTCTTAACCACCAGACCACCAGGGGACCTGGGGATATTATTAAGTCTAATGTGTGGTTTAAACGGTGAGTTGGTCTGGTGACGTTTTGTTTAACCCCAAAAAATTTTAATAAGTCAACAAATGATAATCCTAGAGCATTGTTTCCATCATCTAAATATATATTAAAATTTAATATCTGACTAACATTAAGAGAGGCACTATAAATGGTTGCTACACCCCCCCACGACCAGTCTGACGGGGCTCATGATTAAAAACATATCCTGACGGTGTCAACTTGTTTAGACCCATATAATCACCTGGTTTAATCCAGGTCTCAGTGAGTGTCCGGCAGATGGCGCGGAAGCGGAAATAACTCGATCATTGTCTTTATTCAAAATCAGTTAAACAAACGAAACACTCACAAGCCGTGAAGAAAAGCAAACAGAGAATATCCGCTTGGGACGAGTAATCCAACATGAAAGTAAATGTCCAATGGAAAACAAAACCTGAACTGAAAGCAACTTCATGGCAAAGAGTAATCCGACGCGGAAACAGAGTCTTGGGGACAGAACCAGCGGGAAGGCAGGCGGTCGCGGAGTGACCAGCATGACAATTTAAGAACCGACAGCCTGTGACTCGAGAACGTGAGTTTATATAGTCTGATCCGTAACGAGCTACAGCTGTCGGTCGTTTCAGCCAGGCACGGGATAACGAGGAACCATGACAGCTACTGAGGGGGGCGTGGCAGGGTGCATCTCTGCCACGCCCTGAGGGGGGCGTGGCAGGGTGCATCT
>MU527382.1:1988771-2022957 GCA_024362625.1 Silurus asotus
CCATGACAGCTACTGAGGGGGGCGTGGCAGGGTGCATCTCTGACAGCTACTGAGGGGGGCGTGGCAGGGTGCATCTTTGACAGCTACTGAAGGGGGTGTGGCAGGGGAATCTCTGACAGCGGCCGAGGGGGGGCGTGGCAGGGGAATCCTGCGCGCGATCTTCACGCCGTGGAACCCTGAGGCCGAGCAACGTCCACGGCAGAGACCGGAGGCCGAGCGACGTCCACGGCAGAGAACAGAAACACAGGGGCACCCTCGGCAGGGCGTTGAACCAGAACGACACCCTCGGAGGGCCTTTGGAGAACTCTGCCATTGTTCAGCGGGGAACCTGGAGGCCTGACGTCGCCCTGCGGGGAACCTGGAGGCCTGATGTCTCCATTGGGGGAACCTGGAGGCCCGACGTCACCCTCGGAGGAACCTGGGGGCGAGCCTTCACCCTGAGGAGGACCTGGGGGCTAGCCTTCGCCCTAAGGAGGACTTGGGGGCAAGCCGTCGCCTTCTGTGGAGCCCGGGGGCGAGCCGTCGCCTTCTGTGAAGCCCGGTGGCGAGCTGTTGCCCTTTATGCGGCCTGGCGGCTGTACGACGATCTCTTCGCGGCCAGGCGCCGGTATGACAATCTCTTCCCGGCCAGACGGTGGTACGACGATCTCTTAGTGGAGCCCAGATAGTGGTCTGTAGAATGGTTTTGGAGGTAAAAAAGAAGAGAAGGAGAATGAGGACTAAAAGAAGAATAAGATGGTGGAAACTGAAGGTGGAAGACTCTAGTGTGAGATTCAGGGAAGAGGTCAGACAGGGGCTTAGTGGTGTTGAGGAAGTGCTGGATGATTGGAGAACTACTGCAGAACTGATAAGGGAGACTGTTAAAAAGGTACTTGGTGTGACATCTGGAAATAGAAAGGAAGACAAAGAGACGTGGTGGTAAAATGAGGAAGTGCAGGAGAGCATAAGGAGAAAGAGGTTGGCAAAACAGAAGTGGGATCGACAGAGTGATGAGAAAAGTAGGCAGGAGTACAAGGAGATGTGACAGCAGATAAAGGTTGAATGATATGGAGTTGGTGGATAGGATTAGTAAGGAGGAAGTGAGAGCAGTAGTTAAGAAGATGAAGAGTGGAAAGTCGGTTGGGCCATCTCCATGCTTCTCAGTGAGAAGCATGGAGATGTTTAGGTGAGATGGCAGTGGAGAATTTAACAAGATTGTTTGACAGGATTTTGGAAGGTGAGAGGATGCCTGCGGAATGGAGAAGGAGTGTGCTGGTACGGATCTTTAGATGTGCAGACCTGCAGAAACTACAGGGGAATTAAGTTGATCAGTCACACCATGAAGTTATAAGAAAGTAGTGGAAGCGAGGCTGAGAGAAGAGGTGACCATATGTGAGCAGCAGTATGGTTTTCTGCCAAGGAAGAGCACCACAGACGCATTATTTGCTTTGATGGATGGATGTTGATGGAGAAGTATAGAGAAGGTCAAAGGAGTTGCATTGTGTGTTTGTGAATTTAGAGAAATCGTACGACAGGGTGCCAAAAGAGGAATTGTGGTACTGTATGAGGAAGTCAGGTGTGTCAGAAAAGTATGTGAGAGTGGTGCAGGACATGTATGAGGGCAGTGTGACGGCAGTGAAGTGTGCAGTAAGAATGACAGACTGGATTAAGGTGGAGGTTGGACTGCAACAAGGATCGTCTCTGAGCCCTTTCCTGTTTGCAGTGGTGATAAACAGGTTGACAGACGAGGTCAGACAGGAGTCTCCATGGACTATGACGTTTGCGGATGATTTTGTGATTTGTGGTGAGAGTAGTGAGCAGGTTAAGAAGAGCATAGAGAGGTGGAGCTACGCTCTGGAGTGAAGAGGAATGAAATTTAGTAGGACTAAGACAGAGTATATGTGTGTGAATGAGGTTCAGGGCAGTGGAGTGGTGTGGTTGCAGGTAGAAGAGGTGGAGAAGGTGGAGGAGTTCAGGTACCTGGGGTCAACAGTGCAAAGTAATGGAGAGTGTGTTAGAGTAGTGGAGAAAAGAGTGCAGGCAGGGTGGAGAAGAGTGGCAGGAGTGATTTGTGATGGATGGGTATCTGTGAGAGTGAAAGGTAAAGTTTATAGGACTGTGATGTATTGATTGGAGACAGTGGCATTAAGTGAAAGACAGGAAGTGGAGCTGGAGGTAGCAGAGCTGAAGATGTAAAGGTTTTTGTTGGGAGTGACGAGGAAAGACAGTATTAGAAACAAGTTTATTAGAGGGACAGAACATGTAGGACATGGAGACAAGGTGAGGGAGGCGAGATTGTGATGGTTTGGACATGTGCAGAGGAGGGACATGGGGTATATCTGTAGAAGAATGCTGAGGATGGAGCCACCAGGAAGGAGGAAGAGAGGAAGACCAAGGAATAGGTTTATGGATGTGGTGAAGGAAGACGTGCAGGTAGTTGGGTTAAAAGAGGCAGATGTAGAGGACAGAGGGGTATAGAGACAGATGATCCGCTGTCTGACCCCCTAATGGGAGAAGCCAAAAGAAGAAGAAGAAGAAGTATATTTATTTCTTGGTTTTACTACAAGAAGAATAGACACAGTTTCTATAACGTGGACTGTGTGTGTACTTGTAACTATTTGTTTTGTTGTATAAATGTTGTCATAGTCATAAATTGCATGATGTCTTACCAGTCAGGGGGAGAGGTCGTTCGCACTGTTGCATCGTTCTGCACTTCGAAATGGGCGTAGAAGCTGTTCAGCATATCTGAAAAGGGAGTCGTCACTGTTTTAGGCAGGTGATAATGTCCTGTATTTGGTGATGGCCTGGATGCCCTGCCACAAGCGCTGTGTTACCACTGTCTGTGAAGTGTGCACTCTGGGCATGTGCACACTTTGTCCTTCTGATGGTCCAGGACAGTTTGAGTCTTGGGTCTTCAGGAGTGCACACACCTCTCCAGTTGTCCACAGATTCTGTTTGCGGCGTAAGATGATGTTCTTGGAGATGGCGACATCATTAATGAACTTGCTGATGTAGCTGGTCACTGATGATGTGTACTCCTCCATGTCAGCAAAGTCACCGTTTGTTGCAGCCTCCCTAAACTTGTCCTGGTCAGTGCATTCGAAGCAGTCATAAAAAGTTCTCACCTGCTTTTGAACTGGTCTTAAAAACCTGTTGAGTGATCTGTATGCTGGGATTAGCATAACAGAGATGCATAGTTACCTTGCCCAGGATCTTGATCCTTACCATCCTTCCCCTACACGCAGTTCCCCACCTCGTGCTTCGGGCCCCAGCACCCGTTTTCTCTCTCAGCCGCAGGCCATGGAGATAGGAGGACTTGACCCCCACAAAGGGCACATGGCTGCATCCTGCTCAGTAAAAGGCATGGCTCGTCGGTAAAGGGGGGATCACCCACGAGCCCCTCTTCCCCTGCCCCCTTGAAACCCACCATCTTGGTCCACCGTCAGGCAGACCCCGGAGGCATGGAATTGGCTGCTTTTGTAGATTCTGGAGCCGACGCAAAGTTCTTCTGTCATTGATCGTTTTTCAAAGATGGGACACTTTATCGCACTACCCAAACTGCCGTCCACCAAAGAAACTGCCAAGCTGGCCCTCCAGAACATATTCTGCCTCCATGGATTTACCAGAGTCTCTGACCTTGGACCTCAATTCTCGGCTCAGTTATGGAGAGAGTTCTGCCACCTTCTGGGCATCTCGACCAGCCTCTCATCCGGATTCCACCGCCAGAAGAATAGACAATCCGAGAGGCTCAACCAGGATCTGGAATCTGGTCTCCACCTACTTTGCAGTCAGGAACTCGCCTCCTGATCAGATAAACTAATATGTATCAAGTATGCTCATAACACTTCATAACACTTCCCCTCTGCCACCCTTTTCTTCCAACGCTGCCATCACGGCTGGAGAACCTCCCGAGGTGCCCTGCTCAAAAACGTCATCAGACTTTGCCAGGGGGCCAACCCTAAGCGGCACCTAGACTCGCATTACCATGTCAGACAGAGAGTATGGCTATTTACTCGGGACCTTCCCCTTAAGGCTACTTGTTGGAACCTTGGCCTATGCTTCATCGGCCCGTTCCCCAATTCGAAAGTCATCAATCTTGTGGGCCTCCGACTCCCCAGAGAACTCCAGGTCTAGCTTACATTTTATGTCTCCATGGTTCAAAAGGTCTAGGCCTGCTTCCTAGTGCCCTCCACCAGACCCCCTCTGGACTTCAAAGACACTCCAATTTGTGCGGTTAAAACTGTTTTGTAGTTTCTGATTTGTTTTACTGATCTATCTCTTGACTGTTTTGACTACAGGCTTAGCAGATTTTAGTTTCTGCCTGTATGTTGGAATAAGATGAATCAAGCTGTGATCAGAGTTCTGGGAGTCCAAAATTTTGGAAAGGAAAACAGATTAACCATTTCTCATTGGATTGTGATTGATTTCCCTGCGTGTGGTTCTGGTTTTGCCCTCTATCACATTGAGATGCTCTGACAGTTAAACTCAGAGGACAAGCTGGTAAATACTGTGCTACACTTATCACACCTTCTTATCTCTGGGCTATTTGACAGAAAGCATTTCGCTGTGTTTGCTGAGAAATTTCCTTACCTTGTTACTGCATTGCTCAAAATCTCATGTTATGAGAATTGGAGAGTTCAGGCACTTTGGATTAGCTGGTCCTGGGATGGAACAGAGCTCTCTTTAGGACCCTGGAGCGAGACGAAGCTCTCTTCGGAGACCTGGAGCGGAGATGGGCTCTCCTTGGAGACCTGGAGCGGAGCTGGGCTCTCCTTGGAGACCTGGAGCGGAGCTGGGCTCCCTTCGGAGACCTGGAATGAGGCGGAGATCTCCGGGAAATCCTGGGATGGAGCCAAGCTCTCTTGGAGGTCCTGGGCTGGAGACGAGCTTTTACGAAGGTCCTGGGGCCGAACGGAGCTCTCCTCGGGACACAGGAACGGGGAGGAGCTCTCGGGGCCGTTCTGGAACGGAGAGGAGCACTCTGTAGACACCTGGTGCGGAACGGACCTCTCCTTTGGACCCTGGAGTGGGACGGAGCTCTCCTCAGGACCCTGGAGCGGAACGGAGTCATCCCGGAGATTCTGGAGCAGAAGTAAGGAGTTCCCGGAGGTCCTGTAGCGGGACAGAGCTGTCCTGGATGGCCTGGAGTACGGCGGAGATCCCCTGGAGAACCTGAGGCGGAGCGGACCTCTCCTGGAGGGCCTGAAGCAGGGCAGAGATCTCCTGGAAGCTCTGGCGCGGAACGGCGTTCTCGGGGGCAGGGGAGAGGAGATGGAGATCAGCCGTGGTCATCCCGAGTTCCTTGGTGAGCAGCTGCAGGAACCGGGCGCATGAGCAGAACTCACCTCCAGTCGCCTCCCACAACTCACTGGCAAGAGAGAGTGCTGCCGTGAAATCGCGGCCGAGTGAACCCGACCTCCGAAGGCTGTGCGTGATTTGCGCTGCACGCTTGGGAGCGCGCAGAGTCAAAGGCAGCCTCTGGAGGAGGCGTGGCAGGTAGATTCCTGACAGAGAGTCAGTGCTGAATATGGAGGTTATAGCAACACACTCTGATAAAAATATTTATTATAACTATAAAGCATTTGATGTCATGTCAAGAAAGTTGGGCGTTGTAATCACCACGTACATCATACTGGCTTCTGGAACTTCTTCGTAAATCTAGAGTTCTGTGATTGGCTGATTACCTAAAAAGAAATAATCAGGAGGTCTGTGATTGGCTGATAAACTGAGAAAAAAATTATCAGGAGGTCTGTGATTAGCTGATGATTTGAGAAGAAATAATCAGGAGGTCTGAGGTTGACAAATGAACTGTGTGCTGAATGCTCTAATGCCTCTGTCTGATTCAGGCATATTTTTGACAAATGAACTGTGTGCTGAATGCTCTAATGCCTCTGTCTGATTCAGGCATATTTTCAGACACACACACACACACACACACACACACACACACACCACACACACACACACACACACACACACACACACACACAAACTCACATATATGCAAAAACATATTAGTGCACTAAACGTGAGTGTGACACAGATAAACTCCAAAATCACCTCCATCAGCAATGGAGTGAAGTTCACACTGATAAAAATCAAAATGTTTTTCTCACATTGATAATGAATGATTAGTACATGTTTATAATTATGCTGTAATTGGTGTTCATGCCTTCCATTTAGATAAAATCACAAGAGCAGTAAAGCTGCTCATAGACAAACTGAACACTGTTTTTCTCAGATGCTTTGGAAATTAATCAGAGTAGAAGTGAAATTCTTAAAACTACTTGTTCATCCTCCACATCATGTAGTGACTTGTGCACATCATACAATTACAAGTCATTGAATGCAGAATGTTTAAACCAGTTGCCATCATCGGTCAAGATTAAACTTCTATTAAAATTTTTATTTGTAAATGTGTCTTAAATTGATGAATTGTCCAGATGCATCTTGAATGTCATGTAGGTCAATGTACGGCATCAGATCAACCAATGATCATCTAGTTCTCGAAAACAGGTCAAAGGTGACTCTCATGAATCTTCAATTGGCAACAAACACAGAATTATAATTTCAAAAAATGAATGAACAATCAAGAAACAAACAAACACTAGTATAGTACTGTAATAGTGTGAATCCTGGCCAGCTTTGTGTAATCCATATTAATCAAATATACAATACATTTGTGCTAATTTAGGGGTGTGTACAGAAGAAACTCAGCCTTGTGCAATTTCATCATTGTAATCCAAACCGTAGTTTATATCAGCAAATACTGAAACATTACTTATTATTTTGACAATCTCGTTTGTGAACGATGACAGAAGGACTTATATATATGATATGTTCATTGCCACAAATAGTTACCTTTGAGAGAATTAACTAATGGGGTTAAGAGAAGTATAGGCTTTTGCAAGAAAATCCAATGTGTTGTGCTGTTTGCATAAATTGTTTTGCGAATGCACTTACTGGTTTGCAAATATCAAGTATGATTCTTAAAAATGCTCCAAAGCAACTGAGAAAAACTGTAATGCAGAAAATAAAGATGAATAATTCTATAAAGCATGGATGCTTCAGACTCATTTCAACTGTCGGTGTTCTCTTCATCACTGTTTATTCTCCTGTTTATATCCTCATCTTTATTCCATCTCACTTAATTTAAAATGAAACACACAGCTTATTTTACATATATGTATAACGTATAACTTCCACACACTTACTACATACACTTTCAAACAACAACCCCGTCACACCCCTTTAACCCATGCCACCCTACACATACTCACCCCATGCACACCCACTCACGCACAAAATACACCCCCTTACACCCACTCACCCATGCCCCCCTACATCTACTCACAACAAATACACCCACTCAATCATGCCCCTACACACTTTTACCCAAACCACCCAACCACAAGACACACAAATGAAATTTGTATATTTAAATATTGTGTATTGTGTGTGAGTGTGTGTGTGTGTGTGTGTGTGTGGGGGGGTATGTGTGTGTGTGTGTGTGTGTGTGTGTGTGTAGCTTTGGGAATGTCTCTTTATCTCTGCCAGTGTGTTCCTGATGGTTTTAATTACACTGTTGCTCATAAATCAGTCCTGAAATGAATTTAATTCTGATCGTGAAGTATTAATACCAACTATGTTTTTATTGTTATTAATGACTATTACCATGGTAGCATTATGAGCATCAGTGATTTAGATGGCCAATTACATTTCAGATCGCATTTACTTTAGCCATCAGCCAATCAGAGAAAATAAATCTTTATTTGTAATCTGTTATCTGTGTAAACGTGCAGAAATGGCGATAGTACCTGCTGAAATACACACAGTGACAAGCAAAAGCTTGATATTACAAGAAATTTGTAATAACTTGTAATATCAAAACATGATATTTTTACTGAACCAGAGATGATGATGAAGAAGATGAAGACATTATTGATGATGATGCCTTAATGTCAATGATGATGATGATGATAATAACAATGCTTCATCAGCCGCAGAACAGGTTCAGGTTTAAACTCAGCCACTTTTCTTTGTCTGCTTGCAGTGTTTAATGTTTCATTGCTACAGCAAGGTCACTTCATGTTCACAGCCCACTAACCATCTCCTCTCCATTCTGCTCCACAACTTTGTGTTTGATAAAAAAAACAGGATCAGACTCTTAAAAGCTCTTCACTCAGAATGTCCTCAGGCAGCAGCATAGGTCATGTGGGGACACAAAGAGTAAAAACTCTTATTTTTACGTCAATCAATCTAATTACTCACAAATATTTATTCTTTTTAGAATGCCATTTCCTAAAATCTAAATATTTGTATCTTTTATTTTACTGTCAGTGAATGAATAGCTGTTATGTTGGGAAAAAAAAGCAAATGCTTACTGCTGAGTAGTTGTTAGCTAAAATAAATGTGTTTATATTTATTTACTGTTATATAATCAAACATTTCCATTCATTTATTAGTGCTGGGTTGCTTTTCTACACCATGGTGATTCTACAGGCTTATAAAGCTGACCTGCTGTAAGATTCAATTCAATTAAATTCATTTTTATTTGTATAGCACTTTTAACAATATACATTGTCTCTAAGCAGCTTTACACAGATAACGTGGTGATTAAAAGTGAATATGTTCTTTATAAGTAAGTAAGAGCTAGATGTTGGAGGCATTTCAGACGGCCAAGTTCAAGAGTTCCGCCGTATGGCGGGCCTGGCTCTCAGAGCCACTAAAGAGACTGTTAATGCCATTGTACAGTCTATTCAGTGACTCCATTAGGTTGGTAGTCAATCATTTTTTAGGAGGCGAAGGGCGGCGGCATTCAAGCGTCCTCCCATGCCGCTCTTATGGGGCTGCTCAGCCCCACTGTCAACCCAGCACCTCCAACCATGAGGCACAGAAACGCTCTGGGTCGAAGCCCCGGGAAGTGACAGATTTAAGGACTCTCATTTTCAATAGGAGAGCTTTGACCAAAAAGTCCTGGCATAGGATGTTCTTCGGGACCTGGTACATTAACCCTGTCACTGAATGTGCTTTGCCATCATAGCGGACCAAGAGAGCTCGCGCCTTTTTCGAGGCCCCTAGAGCTGCACCAGGGCGTAGCCCCAGCTCTAAGCATACCGGAGGTCAGTCTCGAGCGACTGATACCTTTAAGAGACTACCTGGCAGCATGAGAAGTTCTGCCAGATGTGTCTCGGTGGGTCCTGTTCATCCCACCTTGGTGTCAAGAATCAAGAAGCTTTTATTGTCATTCACAGTGAGCTGAAACAACGTTCCTCCAGAACCCTGATGCTACATAAAACAACATAAAACAACAATCACAGAAACAGAAAACACAGGGCTAAGGACTAGTAAGTGTCATTGCCACATTAATTGCATGTGTGCAACCTGGTGCAAACAGTGCAAAAAAGACAACACAAGACAGTGCAAGACAATACACAAAAACACAAAATAGCTCCGCCAGTAAACCTGTCATAAGGAGATAAATTGAACAGTAGCAAAAATGTAAACAGAATATTGTGCATGTCAGGGTTCCACCTGCCACGCCCTCCCCTGGCGGCTGTCATGTCAGTGTTCCTCCAAGGTTTCCACTCCATTCCAGTGTTCCTACGAGGGTGCCGCGACGCTCCAGTGTTTCGCTGAGGGTGCCACTCCGCTCCAGAGTTCCGAAAGGAAACGTCGAAAGGGACGTCATACCAGCACCAAAATGGCTTCCTACCGCCGCCCGGCCACAAAGAGAACCGTTGTACCACCGCCCAGCCACAAATAGACGTCGTAACGTCGCCCGACTACGGCAGTGTTGCACTGCCTGCTCGCCAAGGGATCGCATTACCGCCACCAGGCCGGAAAAAGGAGGTCGTACCACCGCCGGATTGTGACAAGACCAGAGCATCGCCTCTGATAGCGACGTCTCGCCTCCAAGTCCCTCTGATGGTGATGTCTCACCTCCAAGACCTCAATAATCCTACACAGGCACCAAAGCACTTTGGTTCCTCCTGGTGTGCTGTCGCGCTACGAGAAAGCGCAGTCTCACCCCAAAGTCTCTCCAAGGGCGACGACGTGGATAAAGACCTCTCTAGAGGTGACATAGCACTCCCAAACAAATGGTAAATTTTGTCTGGTAAATGATGTCACAGTTCCAAGGTTCTCCAAGAGTGCCTTTGCGCCTCAAGACTATGCCGAAAGCAACGCCACGCCTTAAAGCTCCACTTAAGGCAACGTCACACTCTCAAGCACCATCGCGCTTCAAAATTCCTCTGAGGGTGACAACGCGATCCGGGATTCCTCCCAGGATGATGCACGCCTCAGATAGCCCAAGAGGGCACCGTCACGGCCCGTAGTCCTGCCAAAGGCATCACTGTGTCACGTCATACCCCCAGGATCTGCTCCAAACACCCGCCCTGCTCCTGTTCTCCGCCGAGGCCGTCGCTCGGCCTCTAAAACCCTGCCGAGGGCGTCGCTCAGCTTCTGATCCCTGCCAAGGGCATCGTTTTGCTTCAGACCACCGCTGAGGGTGTTCCCCGGCCTCTGACCTTCGTCGACCTTCGGCCTCTGAACCCCGTTGAGGGCGTGGCTCGGCCTCTGAACCCTGCCGTGGGTGTCGTAGGCCTCTGGACTATGCCTTGGGCGTTGCTCGCCCGCTGGATCTCCGCCGAGGACATCGTTCTGCTCCTAAACTCTGCTGAGGGCATCGCTACACCTCTGGTCTCCACGCGGGACGTCGCTTCACCCCGAGTCCTTCCAGGCTTTTCCCTGTTCCAAGACGAAGTCCTTCGACCCTGGACGGAAGGCGGGGTCCTCCCCAGAGTGCCCTGGCCTGCCTGGCGTAGGTGGGTTTGGGGCGTAAGGTGCCACCGCTGGGGGGGTAATGTCAGGGATCCACCTGCCATGCCCCTCTCAGCGGCTGTCATGCTGCTGCTCTCTCTGCCACTCCCGGCTTTAACTACAGACAACTGTCACTAGTTACGAGTTCGCTTATATAAACTCATGTTCCCGAGTCACAGGCTGTCGGTTGTAGAATGTCATGCTTGTGATCTCCTGGTCTCCCGAATGCCAGCATTTCCTGCTGGTCCATGCCCGGATTATCTATGTCCAGTGGATTACCCCCGTTCCATGGATTTTACACGCCGTACAGATCTTACCTGTCTTCTGGGTTTCCCCGCTTTATGTTTCATAACTCACCTTGACTCTGGCATTGCTTCTCGTATCATTCAAATATAATAGAGTTACTCCCGCTTCCGATTCACGGTCACAACCCTGACAGTGCAAAAAAAGCAAATAGCAGCAATCCCGGTAAATGTGCAAGGATATGGTCATGGAACAAGAAGCAAACACTCTCCTGAGGAAAGAGGCCATTGAGGTGGTCCCTCCATCAGATAGAATGTCCGGGTTCTACAGTTGGTACTTTATAGTTCCCAAAAAGGATGGAGGGTTGTGTCCTATTTGAGATCTACGTCAGCAGAACTTACTAATAAAACTCGGGTTTAAAATGCTGACCATCAAGCAGGTCGTGTTTCAGATCAGATCCAAGTTTGTCATTGTAGGTCTGAAGGATGCATACTTTCATGTATTCATCCTCCCTTCTTACAAGAAGTTCCTGAGGTTTGCTTTCAGGATCAAAGCGTACCAATATTGGGTTCCTTCTTTTGGCTTTGACCTCTCACTCCGTACCTTTACCAAGCATTTGAATGAGGCTCTGGTTCCCCTAAACTTTAGGCCATCCGCATCCTAAACTATTTTGACGATTGGTTGATATTAGCTTGATCAGCACAGTTAGAGGTCCGGCATCAAGATTTACAGAGCAAAGTACAAAGTGCTTTAAGTCTCTAGAGATGTTGTTCTTGCTCACATGAAGGCACCGGAATTTTAGCTGAACACCAAGAAGAGTATGCTTTCTCCATTACAGAGAACCACTTATCTCAGTTTTATATGGGATTCTACATTTATGCATGCACAACTTTCCCTGCCCGCATTGCGTCTATTCTTACAACCATCAGGAGGGTCAGAGAAGGGCAGTCACTAACTGTCAAGCAGACTTCTTCTGACTATCTGCTCTCTGAGGAAAGTAGGGATCTACAGGCCTTTTCTTTTCTGGAGTTCACTCCAGGCATGGCCAGTGCCTTCTTTCACCCCAGAGCAGGTTACATCCCCAAGGTGCTCTCTGTATCCTCCTCTGTTTTAGGCCCCAGACCAAGAGAAGTTGAACTGTCTGTGTCCGAGTGTATAAGCACTGGACACTTACGTCCACAGGACGAGTCCTTGGAGGAAGTCAGAACGACTGCTCATCTGTTATGGCCCTATAAGGAGAGGCCTCTCTGCTAATAAGCAGATGGATTATTGACAATATCGGGTTTTCCAGCGAGTCCTCTGTTCACCCCGCTCCATTCATGGTTTGAATGCCACACTTCACTCCATGTGGGGTTACAGGGTTACATACGTAACCTAGAGACATTTCTCTTACACGAGAACCAGGTTTTCACGTGTAATATAATAAATAAAGGCTTTTAAACCAGGAGTTTAAAAGCCTTTATTTATTCTCTGAACCTTTAAAGAACACTAAACTCTTGATCACATTACATCATCCTGCATTTAATATTTCAGTTGTGTAAGAGCAGAGTGATGTCCAGAGTGGGGTTTGTGTGAGTGTGTGTGTGTGTGTGTGTGTGAGTGTGTGTGTGTGTATCTTGATGATTCATAGAACAATTCATCTGAGAGCTAGAAGAGAAAATCCATCAGTCAGAAAGTTTTTTATACAAGGTCTTTTTGCTTAACTCACTATTGGGCAAGACTGACTCAGAGTCTCTTGCTTTGTCTCATGCACACACACACACACACATACACACACACACACACACACATACTCTCTCTTTTAGTTTTTGAGTCTTTTAAAGATGTACTGTGGAGGGCATAATAGAACTCAGTGGTGGTCTGTGTATTTTACAACTAGTTCTTTAGTGGTGTCATACAATTCAACAAGTCTCCTTTTAATGCAGCCACAGCTGCACCACCCACATACCTCTAATAGAATGGGTTTGCTCTGCATTATGTTATTCCTAGATATTTGAAACAAAGGCAAATTGTGTGTTTTTGTGTAAATTCTAGGGGAAATAAAACTTAGAGAGCTCTGACTAATGTACTCTCTGACTTTTCAGTGAAAATGACATGAAAATTCTGACGTGTCTGGATGCCTTTTAGCATGCCTTGAAGTAATAAGTCATTTAATTGGTTAAAGCAACAGTTTCAAGCAACATTAAGTTTATGGTAAAAAAAAACCTGCAGTGTTCACAGTGCTGGTCTTACGGCAGATGTCTTTAAAGATAGCAACACGTAATGTGACACAAAACATGAACTCCAATGTATAAGACACTTAGATGCACTGCTTCCTGCATGCCCAAGAGAATCGACTATTGGGAATAATGTAATCCATATTCATGGACAAAAATAATCCTTCCTATCCATCAGACCTATTTTTCACATATACTCCTTCTCAAACGCTTAGATTGATGTGCTCCTCGTCCTTTTTGTTCCCCGTATGTTTCTGCCATCTATGGGATCTCGAGCTTTTAGCTACGCTCTTTATTTGTTGAATCTATTTCTATTCGCAACAGTGATTTTTTTTAACTTTCAAATCTTTTTAGGCAGTGATACTGTATGTCAGGGAACCATATGATTGAGTTGTTGCCGTGGTCCCGGCGCGATCCCAACCTTGGATGGAGGATTCGCTCTGCCACGATGAAATGACGGCCGAGCTCCGCCTCGGGGAGAACCCGAAAACCCGCTGCCGTTTCACGCGGATCATGCTCACGCCACGCCCCCATGATGACGTCATGGATTTCCCGGCTCGCTTCTCCAGCGACAGGGCTGAGTGGGGCGGATTTATACGGAGCGTCTGTGAATAAATAAACTCTTATTCATCCTCTTACCCCACTGAAGCAGACAAGATCGCCCTCCACATTTCTTTGCTGTCTGGAGAATCCCTCTCTCTGGCCAGTGAGTTGTGGAGCGCCTCTGGTGGCGAATTCGGCTCGTGCACCCGGTTTATCCGGCTTCTTACCCGGGAACTAGGGATAGTCACCGCAGATCTCCACCATCTCTCTCCCGTTTACCGAAGAGCTCCGTTCTGCACCAGAGTTTCCCCGAGAGCGCCCCTTCATCCCAGGACCTCCGGGGGATTTCCACCCTGCTCCAGGCCCTGCACCAGGCCCTCCAGGAGAGCGTAGCTCCGCCCCAGGACCTCCAGGAGAGCGTAGCTCCGCTCCAGGACCTTCAGAGAGAACAGCTTCGCTTCAAGGTTTCCAGGACAGCCCCTTCCTGTTCCAGGTCGTCCAGGAGAGCTCAGCTCCATTCCAGGTCATCCAGGAGAGCTCAGCTCCGTTCCAGGTCGTCCAGAAAAGCGCAGCTCTGCCCCAGGACCTCTACGAGAGCGCAGCTCTGCCCCAGGACCTCCACGAAAGCGCAGCTCTGCCCCAGGACCTCCACGAGAGCTTGGTTTTGCTCCAGGACCCCCAAAGACAACGTCACGCCTCTGAGCTCCTCCGATGGCGACGTGTCGCCCATGAGCTTCGCTGGCGACGTCTCGCTCTTGGGCACCCCTGCAGGCGACATCACGCCTCCGAGCTCCTCCGATGGAGACGTCTCGCCTCAGAGCTCCTCCTCTGACGACGTCTCGCTCCCGGGCTTCCTGGAAGGCGACGTCTCGCCCCAGAGCTCCTCCTTTGACGACATCTCGCCTCCGGGCTCCTCCGATGGCGACGTCTCGCCTCGGGGCTCCTCCGATGGCGGTGTCTCGCATTCGGGCTCCTCCAAAGGTGGCGTCTCGCCTCCGGGCTCCTTTCATGGCGGTGTCTCGCCTCCGGGCTCCTCTGATGGCGGCGTCCCGCCTCTGAACTCCACCGTGGACGTCACTGGGCCTCTGTACACCACCAGGGTCGAAAAACGAGGGCATCACTCAGTCTCAGGTCTTTGCTGTGGAGGTCGCTCAACCTCGGGACTCTACTGCAGGCGCAACTTGGTCCCTATCTGATGCTGGAGCTGTCTCACTGCCTCCTGGCTCTGCCAAAGACATCCCTTCGTCCCTGGTCTCCGCTACAGGCAGCTTTTCGTCCCCGGTCGCCGCTGGAACTGTTTCTCCAGCCTTGGTCCTGGCTCCGATCTTCACCAGGGGTTCCGCTCCGATTCTGGCCTCCGCAATAAGCTACGCGCCGTTTCGGACCTCTGCTGGGAGCATGGTTCTGTCCTTTGCCTTCGGGATGGGCATCCTCCGGTTCCTGCGCTTCGCCTGGGCTGTTGCCCCGCCTCGGGTCCTTTCTGGCCTTCTCCGGTTCTGCGGAGGTCCTGACCAGGTCCCGTTCGACCCTGGACGGACACCGGGATCCTCCTCCGAGTGCCCTGGCCCTCCGAACGTCTGTGGGTTTGGGGCATCGGGGGCCGCCCCTCAGGGGGGGGGTAATGTCAGGGAACCACCTGCCCCGCCCCCTTTGGTGGCTTTCTATGCCTCCGCTTTCCCTAGAGCTCCAGGTTTAATCACGCACACCTGGAGCTCATCATCACTCATGCCTCCACTCTCTCTGGAGCTCCAAGCATAATCACGCTCACCTGGGGTTCATCATCACTCCACCCTGCTTCTATATAAGCTCCTCATTCACTCCCAACCCCCGTTCATAATTGAATGTGTTGGACGCTATATACTGGTTGTATGGGTTGTTTGTTTTGTGCTTATGTCTATGTCTTCCGTTCCATTCTGTCCAGACTCCACAATCCCGTACCGGCCGCGCTTCACCTCCCCGCGCATCTCGGGTCAGCTAGCGCACCTCGGACTCTCTCAACATAAGGACTGCCGTGTGCTTGTGCTTGTATGTGTGTGTGCGGGCGTGTGCGCATCTGTGTGTGTGTGTGTGTGTGTGTGTGTGTGTGCTTGTGTGTCTCTCTCTCCCTCACGCTTGTATTAAAACTCGAGCGAACTGTACTCCGGCTTCCGCCTTCTGTTTTCGCTCGCACCCTGACACTATATATGTGTCAGGCTGACGGACAGGAAGCGGAAGCGGAAGCAAGTCAATCATAGTCGATTTATTTCAAACAAAACAGTTCAATAAGCAAAACACTCGCTGCTGCCAAGGCGAGAAAACAAACACAGAATGTCCGCTCGAGACGAGCAATCTAAACCAAAACCGGGAGTCCGAAACGAAAGTAAACGGCAGCAGCTAAGAGTATTCCATAGGAAAACGGAACCAGCGGGGAATGCTGGCGGTCGAGCAGCCCCGGGTATCATCAGCATGACAATACAAGGACCGACAGTCTGTGACTCGAGAACGTGTGTTTATATATCCTGAACCATAACGAGTCACGGCTGTCGGTGATTAAGCAGGTACGGGAATAATGAGGCACCATGAACAATACCGAGGGGGGCGTGGCGGGGTGCATCTCTGACGGCGGCCAAAGGGGGCATGGCAGGGGAATCTCGGACAGCTACTGAGGGGGGCGTGGCAGGGGAATCCCTGACAATATGTACTTCCTATTGGTTGTAGATTAATTTTTTCAAATTGTTGTTGTTAATTGTTTTGTGTTTTAACTGTATGTAAGGTGTCCTTGAGTGTTATGTAAGGCACCCATAAATAAAATGTATTATTATTATTTTTTATTATTATTATTATTATTATTATTATTATTATTATTATTATTATCAAAAATATATTAAAACATAAGTCAGTGATTCTGATTAGGCGATCCTTAGTTTAGGCCAACAGAGAAGGCCATGCTGGTTACAAGACTGTTTAGCTGATAGGTTCATTGTGTCTGTAGATGCATACACAGCTTCAGAGTAACACCATTAATGGCAGAGCAAGGTACATGCAGAGCATTTATAATCAGCAGTTGCTGTTTAATCCTTGATCAAGGGCCCAGCAGCTTGACGGTGTTGGAATTTGACCCCACAACCTTCTGCTCTGATATCTCAACCCCGAGCCCTATAATTATCCTTACAACAGCATCGTGTGTAAATAAAGAAAGAAAGATGCAGGATTTATTATATATTTTTTCTTTTACTTTATTTGAATCCCATTCTGACACAGATTTGCATAAAAACTTGAGCAGTTCTGAGATTCTGTCGTCCCTCAGCGCCATGTCTGGCTTTATTTACACAATCTGAATTTCCATTTTCTTTAATCAGAAACTGAGGATTTGGTTTTGTGTTTCAGTTTCATTTCAGCATGTAAAGTCAAATTTCTGTTCTCTGCGATCACACACACCAAACAACTCTGTTTTTATACAAGTGTTTTGTGTGCGCGTGTGCACGCGCATATTTTACATTTTAAACAGAAGTGCAGAGAATCACTTTCAAAAGAAATCAGTGTGAAGGTAAACAAAAGCAAAGCGAACACCAATATCCCTCAGGGTCACTTACTTACACACACACACACACACACACACACACACACACACACACACACAATAGCATTAATAAAACAGAAAGAGAGAAGTTGGTGATGTGTTACAAATGAATGCAAAATCGTCCGCCATCACAGAGGCAGGATGAAAGAGAATGAGGAGACGTTCATGAAATACTAAACTACCCAGAGTTGTGTCTGTGTGTGTGTGTGCGCACTGTGTTTTATTTATAAAGCAGGTTAACATCATTCCTGAATAAAAAGTGCTTTTTGAGCAGTTTAAAGAGAGCTCAGATTGAAAAGATAAAATATTTATCAGAAACTCAAAAACATAAGAGAGATAGAGAGAGAGAGAGATAGAAAGAGTAGAAATGACAGACATTTAGACAGACAGTGGGACACTGTTACTATAGAAACGTTAATGTATTAGAATGAGTGCATTAATATCAAGTCGTGTGTAGCTGGTAACGCTATCAATATGTTAGGATACACGGTTATGGACCAGATTGCTAGGTTCGCTAGGGAGGGCAAGGAAAGAGAATGCACCTTAATAGACCACTTCTGGTGACGTAGTTTCCTGTGTTTGACTTGTTTGCCGCGAGTTCCGTGTTTGTATTTTTCTCAGCGTTTTCAAACAAACTTTACTATCTACCTATGTATCCATTTTTTCTCTTTTAATAATCCTGAATTGTTTTTGTCTTCCTGACTTGTGCCTGTAGTCAGTTAACTCGACTATCACTAGTGTTGTTCATTGCCTCTTACTCAAATCTCTGTTTCTTAACTCTGTTAGTGATTATAAGCACTATGCTGGCTGTGTGTCTGCCTTTGAGCGCAGGTGAGGACTCTTTCGAGTTGCAAATGGTGGCGTTGGAGATGGAGGCTTTGGAGAAACAAATTCGCAAGCTGCATGCAAATCATGGTTCTCAGGTTGAATCTAACGCTCCCAGCACATCAATTCCGCGTGTTTCTCTGCTCAGGCCGAGCACACCTACAAGGCGGCCCGCCCAGGTATCGTTCACTCCGGCACCGGTGCACCACGGACCTTGGATGCGGCAGCAGCGGAAGCCGCGAGCCAAGCCCCAGTCGAGGACGTCTCCCCTGCCATCACCGGCTTTCGAGATCTCGACCGAGAACCGGTTCGCCCCTCTCCGCGAGACTGAACGCGATACCGTGATTCTTGGAGATTCCATCGTCCGGCATGTCCGTGCTACCAGAGCTGAAGGTAAGGTGCACACTTGCTGTTTTCCTGGTACTCGTGTTCTCGATGTTGCTGCTCAGGTAACCACGATCCTGAACGAGAACATTCGGAGCTGTTGTTCTCCATGCTGGAACGAACGACACCAGGCTGAGGCAAATGGAGAGGGATTTCAGGATCCTGGTGGACCTCTTCTCACTTACCAGCGAGCGGCTGAGAAGTTTAGTAGACTTTTAGCACCAAATGAATGGTTACAGTCATGGTGTCGAGAGCACAAACTTCTCTTTGTTAATAACTTGAACTGTTTTTGGGAGCGTCCTAGGTTCTTCCGCCATGATGGCCTGCACCCCATCAGAGTTGGGGCAGCAGTGCTATCAGATAACATCTCTAGGATACTTCACACCATCTGACTGGTAAGACATAGGATCCAGTTTTAAATCTTTGAAGTGCTTGTTCTTAAAATTGTACTTTCAGACATGCATTGAAAACTCACTCTGGACCCCCAGGGCCCTATGCTGATTTTCTTCAAGAGTTTGCTTATTTTCTTTCAGACCTCTTGATCAATTTTGATAAAGTGCTGCTTGTAGGAGATTTTAATATTCATGTAGATGATGCAAATGATGCTCTAGGATTATCAATTGTCGATTTATTAAACTCTTTTGGGGTTAAACAAAACGTCACCAGACCAACTCACCGTTTCAACCACAAAGTGTTAAAAAATGCAACAATAAGTCCTGTGCAATGAGGAATATCAACAAAGCTGGATGAATTCCACTTGTGAGAGCAGATAAGGCATGAATTACTTGATGAATTCTGAACTCTCTGTCTCTTTTTAGGGTTCTCAAACCATCTCAGGATCATAGCTTTTCTAGCTCTCAAAAAAACCTGACCTGTTCATAAGAACAGCGCCATGAACATTGTAGACAATTAATGTCTTTTAAACTCAACATATCGTAAATATATTAACTAAACTAGGTGAAAAATACTATTTGAACTCAATGTACATTTGAAAAGCATTTTAAAGTCTTCAGAAATGCAATGCACAAAGCCACAATACATCACACATTCCAACCAGACAAATAAAAGGATATAAACTCACAAAAAAAAACCACTTTTAAACATGAAAAACTGAATCACTTCATATTTTATAGAACTAAACATCATATTATATTATTTTGAAACTCACCGAATCCGGGGGTTTCAACACAATTAATCAATCACATCGGGTGCTATCGGATCCACAATCGACTATCATCAACTTCAATATCATTGTAACAGACGCTGTTCTAATTCAGAATTAGAACAGCGTCTGTTACAATTATATTACAATGAGCTCATTGGGGCTTGCCATAGATAGGTAAGATAAGATGATAAGCCTTTATTCGTCCCAGAGTGGAAAAATTTCTTTGTTACAGCAGCATGAAAAAAAATAAATAAAATAAATGCAAATATATAAAAGACTAGACAAGGTCCCCTGGTGGTCTAGTGGTTAAGATGCAGCGCTCTCACCGCTGCGACCTGGGTTCGATTCCCGGTAAGGGAACCATCCCCAGCCACTCTCAGTGCCGGTCCCAAGCCCGGATAAATTGGGAGGGTTGCGTTAGGAAGGGCATCCAGCGTAAAACATGTGCCAAATCAAACGTGCGGAGGATCCGCTGTGGCGACCCCTAATGGGTAAAGCCGAAAGAAAGAAAGTTAGTTTATATAAAAGACTAGACAATAGACATACTATAGTATTATATAGTACTATAGTACTATACTATATACAAGTATATACACAACACAATGTATAATGCAGCAATGATGATAGTTTTGCTACCATCCTTCTTTCTCCCACCTCCTGTACAGTGTCCAGGGGATTCCCCATGACTGAGCTGGCCTTCCTGATCATCTTGTCCAGTCTCTACCTGTCTGCAGTATGCCTCAGCATACCACACCATAGAATATGGCTGAGGCCACCACAGAGTCAAAAAAGGTCTTTAGTAGCTCTCCTTGCATTCCAAAAGACCTTAGTCTCCTCAGCAGAAAGAGTCTGCTCTGCCCTTTCTTATAGTTTGCCTCAGTGTTGTCTGTCCAGTTCAGTTTGTTGTTTAGGTGAACACCCATGTATTTGTAAGAGTCCACTCTCACAATGTTCTTTCCCTGAATGTTTACCGATGGAAATGATGAAGTGTGTTTGCGCCTACGGAAATCCACCACCAGTTCTTTGGTTTTCCCCGCGTTTATCTGAAGGCAGCTCCGTTGGCACCAGTCCACAAAGTTCTGTATAAGTCCTCTGTACTCTCTGTCATCATCATTCGTGATCAGACCAACGATGGCAGAGAACTTCTGTAGGTGACAGGTTGCTGAGCTAAACATGAAGTCTCCAGTGTAGATGGTAAAGAGAAACGGGGCTAGAACCGTTCCCTGCGGGGCTCCAGTGTTGCAGACAATCATGTCAGACTCATAGTCACGAGTCCCTACATATTGAGGTCAGTCTGTGAGGTAGTCCAGTATCCAGGCAGACAGATGATGGTTCACTCCCATGTATACCATCTTATCCCTAAGGAGCGCAGGTTGGATGGTGTTAAAAGCACTAGAGAAGTCAAAAAAACATGACTCTCACAGTGCTCCCAGCCTTTTCCAGGTGTGAAGTAGCCCGATTTAGTAGGAAGATGACGGTGTCTTTCACGCCAATGCCAGTTTGGTAGGCAAACTAAAGTGGATCCATTGATGGGCTCACCAGAGGTCGGAGATGAGTGAGCACCAGCCTCTCCATTGTCTTCATCGGATGGCAGGTCAGTGCTACTGGTCGGTAGTCCCCAAAGTCTTTTGGGCGCGACGTCTTTGGAACAGGCACCATGCAGGATGTTTTCCAAAGCTGTGGCACCTCTTCCCCAGTTCTAGGCTCAGGTCAAACATGTACAGCAATATGCCGCACAGCTGGTCTACACAGGATTTTAGTAGCCTGGAGCCGATGCCGTCTGGGCCCGCAGCCTTCCTCGCTTTTTAAACTGTCAATATCCTCCCACAATTCTTCCCACATAGTAGTTTCAAAAACAGTCTTTCAGATCCTCATTGGATACACAGGTAGGATATGAACCAGGTTGTGAGCCGATCTTCCCAAGAGGGGTAGGGGTGCTGATGTATAAGCCCTCCTTTGTGTTTGCATAGAATAAATCCAGTATTTTATTGTCTCTGGTGTGACATGAAACATACTGGGTGAATGTGGGCGGAGTGGAGGATGGAGGGGAATGATTAAAATCTCCAGAAATAATGAGAAGGGATATGCGCACTTGGGGGTGCTAAAGTGTCGGTGACTTCTGGCTGAAGGTTATGCTGTTTAATAAAGTTGTGAAGAGATTGGGTAATCTCGTTTATTGTTTTTACTTAATATAAAGTGTTTAGGCGAACCCTACCTGAACGCTCGGTTACATCATCAATCATTGCACTAAAATAACCCAAATAAGTTTTATGCAAGAGTTATAACATTTTACAACATTATTTATGCATATTAAACAAGAATTATTGTTATATTTGCCTTTTAATCCTCTGAAAAACACCCGCGATCTGCGAAGCGCGTGCTTTCCGTGCGATTACTTCGTCTCACATCTGTGACACCATGCACAGCGCCTGTTATAGTAATAGCATTACTTATTTATTTAAACTATTTTTCTTTGTTCATAGTATGACACAACTTTTACAAAACATTATATTACTTTTGTTCGTGTTTTAGGGGAAAATATAATTATTGCAAATGATTTGTTTTTTTCCTCTCATCAGCTCAATTCTGACCTGTGTTACGCGTGGTTTGCGAAGCTGCTCTTTTAGAAAATGTATCAACCTTCTGACCAATCCCAATTCAGACCTCAGGAGACGTGTGTTCTCAGTACACTGTATAAGATGTCATAATGTGGTAAATTGTAATAAATAAATAAAGTGCTAATATTTAATAATTAGGAAACACAGCTACTTTACTTTTCCTCTCCTGACACTGTAATGATGATGATGATGATGCTCCATATAATTTCTCACATAACTCTGCATTGCTCATGTTGTTGTGGTTATTGTTTTCAGTATGATGGATTTTAGCATTTTTGGTGATGTGTAATACATTGTGGTGTATTATATTAAATGATTTATACTGAAAGCTGAGCCGTCATGTTTCACGTCACTCTCAGTAGAAGCAGTGACATTTAATCTGTTTAGGCGCTCGCTACAGAATATGATTTTTCCATCTGTCACTAAGTGTGTCTGGAGCCACAATCTGACATTTTTATTCACTTATTTAGTTATTTCTTTATTTGTTTTTTAAGCATAAGCTGCATTTCTAAATCAAACATGGTTGAAATTGTAGAGTTCAAAATCTCTCATGATCATTGAATAATGTCTAAAAACTTATGATAACTGTGGTAGGTTAATGCGGTAAAGCAAAGCTGATGATTGGTTTGCTGTTCTTATGCTCCTTATGGCAGCACCTGAATGAATCAAAATTCTCCAGTACTGCGTCAGTGTGTCTCAATGAGAGAGTTTTAACTGTATAAAGTTAATTATCACACAAAACCACAGTGAAGTTGTATACAATGAGGAAAATAAGTATTTGAACACCCTGCTATTTTGCAAGTTCTCCGACTTAGAAATCATGGAGGGGTCTAAAATTGGCATCGTAGGTGCATGTCCACTGTGAGAGACATAATCTAAAAAAAAATCCAGAAATCACAATATATGATTTTTAAACTATTTATTTGTATGATACAGCTGCAAATAAGTATTTAAACACCTGTCTATCAGCTAGAATTCTGATCTTCAAAGACCTGTTAGTCTGCCTTTAAAATGTCCACCTCCACTACATTTATTATCCTAAATTAAATGCACCTGTATGAGGTCGTCAGCTGCATAAAGACACCTGTCCACTCCATACAATCAGTAAGAATTCAACTACTAACATGTCCAAGACCAAAGAGCTGTCCAAAGACACTAGAGACAAAATTGTACACCTCCACAAGGCTGGAAAGGGCTACGGGGAAATTGCCAAGCAGCTTGGTGAACAAAGGTCCACTGTTGGAGCAATCATTAGAAAATGTAAGAAGCTAAACATGACTGTCAATCTCCCTCGGACTGGGGCTCCATGCAAGATCTCACCTTGTGGGGTCTCAATAATCCTAAGGGAGGTGAGAAATCAGCCCAGAACTACATAGGAGGAGCTGGTCAATGACCTGAAAAGAGCTGGGACCACCATTTCCAAGGTTACTTTTGGGAATTTCACTAAGACGTCATGGTTTGAAATCATGCATGGCACGGAAGGTTCTTAAACCAGCACATGTCCAGGCACGTCTTAAGTTTGCCAATGACAACTTGGATGATCGAGAGGAGTCATGGGAGAAAGTCATGTGGTCAGATGAGACCAAAATAGAACATTTGGGTCATAATTCCACTAAACATGTTTGGAGGAAGAAGAATGATGAGTACCATCCCAAGAACACCATCCCTACTGTGAAGCATGGGGGTGGTAGCATCATGCTTTGGGGGTGTTTTTCTGCACATGGGACAGGGTGACTGCACTGTATTAAGGAGAGGATGACCGGGGCCATGTATTGCGAGATTTTGGGGAACAACCTCCTTCCCTCAGTTAGAGCATTGAAGATGGGTCAAAGCTGGGTCTTCCAACATGACAATGACCCGAAGCACATGGCCAGGATAACCAAGTAATGGCTCTGTAAGAAGCATATCAAGGTTCTGGTGTGGCCTAGCCAGTCTCCAGACATAAACCTAATAGAGAATCTTTGGAGGGAGCTCAAACTCCTTGTTTCTCAGTGACAGGCCAGAAACCTGACTGATCTAGAGAAGATCTGTGTGGAGGAGTGGGCCAAAATCCCTCCTGCAGTGTGGAAACCTAGTGAAAAACTACAGGAAACATTTGACCTCTGTAAGTGCAAACAAAGGCTACTGTACCAAATATTAACATTGACATTAACATTAATATTTGCAGTTGTATCATAAAATAAATAGTTAAAAAAAATTATACATTGTGCTTTCTGGATTTTTTTTTAGATTATGTCTCTCACAGTGGACATGTACCTATGATGACAATTTCAGACCCCTCCATGATTTCTAAGTGGGAGAACTTGCAAAATAGCAGGGTGTTCAAATACTTATTTTCCTCACTGTAGGTCACTGAGTGAGAGCACAGCTTCTGTGTGTTAAACACCTCACACTCAAGACAGAGCAAGGAGAAAAATAAAATCCCTTATTCTTTATAATGATTGTGTTCTAAAAGAAATTTTAATTGACATTCTACATTTTGAATCCTGTGAAGTGCCTTTATTATAATAAACTGGACCAAATTCTGCATTTATATGAAATTGATTTTGTTAGCTTATGTAAAATTTGAACATCACTTGCAGCTGGATATTTCAGCCCTGAGGATTAAAGATTGTAATAATAAGTGCTATTATTTCCCCTTTTCATTTTAGAGTTCATCCCCTGCTTCTGTCCTCTTGCAATCTGAATGCATGATTTATAAAAGAAAAAGTAATTACCCTCAGCACAAAGCTTTCCTTTCATCATTTCAGAGTTCAACTAATCATAATAAAAGGTGTTTTATGGCCCTTTTTCAGGCCAATTGTATGAAGCAGACTTCATTAACACACCCTTTAGATGATGCCTTATCATTTGCACGGCTGTGTTCCAATAGCATGAAATAAGGATCTATTATGAACAATTTAAGCAGCATCTCCTTTCTAAAAGGCTAATGTACCAGGTCTGTTTCAATAACAAATAGCTGGATACCTGGGAAGGTGTTTATGTACACTGTGAAGTCAGTAGAGTGTGTGGAATTTATTACTTTTTACAGAATAAATTCACTGAAGAAATCTTCTATTAACACTATAATCATTTATAAGGCTGTGGAGGTAGTGGCATGGTCAAGCGCTGTTTTGTAAATGGAAGGCGAAGCAAGGAGAAGTGAGTGGTAAGGATTACACATTTGTACGGAATTTCGCAAATGAGTATTCTTTGTGTCAGTAAGCAGCAGCAGGTGGGATAAGAGATTGAGAGAGAGAAAATACCTTTATGTGTATAGAAATAAGAAGCCCTGAAAATTGTAAAGTAAAGAAAGAATACAATAATGTTGCCTGTTTCCCATCTCATTTCCAGACCAACCCATTATGTGTCATGTACATGCCAAACCTTGGGACTGGTATGCTATTCTGGAGTCCTCAACACTCGCAGATATCATCCAGACACACAGCAGCATCCACTTAACACAAGATCAGGGCCTCCTGGTACTGCACACAAAGTTCCAAGCACGAATACAAGTCCAGATTAAGAAGCAGCAGGTGCTATGAAGCCTGGCCCAATCGTCCACAGCCACGCCCCACCTTACACTTAACAAGATGTAACCATGGTATGACCCAAGAGCATCCTTAAGCAGGTCAAGTGTGCTTAAAACAAAAGGAGCTATTTGAACTTAAGGCATAAGGTCTGCCAGTTTTCACTGCAATGACATGAGAAGCCCAGCTTGCAGCCCAACAACTCCAAGTCACTTACCTCCTGGAGTACTAACACTTAAAGTGGGCTATTTTCCAATAAGGTGGGTGCACTCCCCAAAAGCATCATTAGCACTTCTTTTCCTTAACTGTCAGAGAGCTTAGCCACCAAACTGTGTCACCCAAAAGCTCTAAAACACATATTCCAAACACAGCAAAGACAATAACCAAGAGCCTGGAGTAAAAGAGCTGTGTGTGGATGATTATGCCAAGCTTTAACTAACAGGACTTTTACACACACCTTCACCTGATCAGTATAATCGATGAGTTCTGAATCGATGAGATGTTAATCTTTTACCTCCTGTGAGATGGTGTGTGGAATTAACTCAAAATATGGGTTCCAATTTCCAGACAACAAACCGCATCTATCTATCTATCTATCTATCTATCTATCTATCTATCTATCTATCTATCTATCTATCACTAAATTTTGATACTGGTTAATAAGAACAGACTAAGATTAACATCAAACTATGTTGGGAGAAAAGAAATTATAATAATAATAAAATATACAAAAATATTACAATATATAATCGTTTGCAGCTGTTTGGACATCAAGTGGTTCATCAAGTTCATCATCTACCTCTGTGCCAGAACAGAAAACAGTCTTGAAGCATGTTTCCCAAGTACCCAAAGAGTTGGTTAGTTGAGTAAAGATTAAGGATGGAGGGAGCCTAGTGCAGTGTGTGAAGTGAGAAGTACTGATAGAAAGGTACAGGTTAGTTTGTGGTATTGTAGCAGAGCCTGAGAGTTTACGTTTATCTGTTTGTCTCATTTTGATGTGCCTTTTTACAACTTAGCTAAATATTCAAATATATCTTAAAAACATCTGAAGCTGTTCTAGAGGCCTCCTTGGAGGCAGAAGGCCCCCCACTATCTTCTTACCTTTTTGGCTTGCCATAGTGAAACAAAAGAGAAGGAAGAACAGACACACATAGATTGCTTTTAGAACAACAGAAGCTAGCACAGTCTCCACAGTCATGTGCTTTTGTAGTTTCCTGGTCGCTACGTCACCCTGCTGGTGACATCACCCCCTTCCACTGGACAGATTAGACATGTGGTTCAGAGCATGGTCACGCAGAGGTGTTCACAAAGCTTTGTTGGTGCAGCTAGAGTTTCTGAAGGATAAACATTTATTTTGTCATCAGAGGCTTGTAAAGCTCTGCCATTATTTATCTTTTCCGTAATTTTTTTATTTCAGTAAAGACAATGTGTTTACTGTGGTGTCCTTGCTCTGCTCACTTGATTGAGTGCCCTTGACCGGATAGACAGGATTTTACTCTTGATTTTCCTTTCAAAGATTTTTATTTTAGACTGACTGGACTTCGTGTCTTACTTCCTGATTTTTGGAGCACTGCTGCATACAGACGCTGAGAGTAAAAGCTTTACATATGTATTATTCAGTGCCTCCTGTGCTAAAGCACGACCAGTGAAAGCTTGTGTAAATTGTAGTGGAGAGGAGACAGATGGTGTGGTGCAGTGTGCAGTGATCATTGCCATAGGCATCATTACCCTCGGGACGCATCATGCTGCTTTATGAAAGTGAAGTGTGCTGTAAATGTTTTCTATAATAGCTCACAGCAGGGAGACGTCAACACTCTCATCACAGAAGAAAATGTTTCAGACCATCTCCACTGACCAAGACACAGACAGCGAGACACAGAGTCAGGGATACAGCAAGATGCTTAGATGTTGACATACTAAGACACTGAGTAAGTAAGATGCGGATGCACTCAGTAAGATGCAGAGACAGGAAAACAAAGCAATACTGAAACAGCAATAGAGACAAATGCTGTGACAGTGAGAACCTAAAACAGCAGGATACTTAGATTCTGATATGCTGAGACATTGAGATTTGATTTGTTGTTGACATTTGGATAAAAAAAAAAAATTAGTCATAATTCCACAGTCTGAAGCTATTTCAGACCATTATCTCTCTTTTAAAATCTGCCTCAGTCATTGCGTTAGTACCTCACCACGTTACCATGTTGAGGGGAACATTCATGTCAGCTACAGCAGCGTGTTTTTATCAATAATCTTCCAGAAATTACAATATTAAATAGATCTCCGTCTGACCCCACAGAGCTTGACTGGGCCACTGAATGTCTACAATTAACATTACATTATACCCTAGATGATGTAGCGTCCCTTAAGACCAAAATGATCAGGGGGAAAAAAATTAGCACAGTGGTATAATGATGACATGCGCACCTTAAAACAGACCACTCGAAAATTTTAAATGCCGTCAAACAAAATTAACAGTACAGTGGAACCCGGTTATGTCAAGGGCCAAAAATCGTTGAGATAACCGATGATCGAGATAAACGAAAACCAATATGGCGTCAATATATTAACGTGCTTGAAATTTCTTTATGTACATGATGTGCGTTATTAAATGAGAATGTTCATGCACGTGTTTTTGGAGGTTTTTTTACACAACAGTGTTGTCGCGATTTGTCTGATGAAGGCATGCTAAAGAAATGTACATACATGTTTGTTAACAACAAAAGGCGTAAGAAAATGGCATAAGAAAAAGGCATAAGAAAACCTGTAATGCAGATAAGGAGGCGGAAGCCGAAGTAAACCGATTTAGAAAACGCTAAGACAAAGTGAGAATTTGGCGGTTCCACCTCAAAAATGTTGACTTAATAGGGTTGGCGAGTTAACCGAGGTCGAGATAAGTGGGTTCGACTGTATTTCAAATAGCATGGAAGGAGAGCCTCCTAAATTATAGAAAATCTCTTAGTGCTGCTAGATCAGCATATTTCTCCACCCTCATAGAAAATAACAAGCATAATCCTAGATTTTTATTCAGCATGGTAGCAAAATTAACAGGAAATAAAAGCACTGCACTCAGATGCACACCATCATTAGGTAGTAATGATTTTATTAACTTTTTTAATAATAAAGTTGAAAACATCAGGCAAGAAATCCAGACGGTTAATATAAACCCAAACAATTTTACAAGTTCAATTTCAATTCAATTCAATTCATTTTTATTTGTATAGCGCTTTTAACAATGAACATTGTCTCAAAGCAGCTTTATACAGACAATATGGTTATTAAAAGTAAATAAGTTCTTTATATGTAAGTTTGTCCCTGGTGAGCAAGCCAGTGGCGACTGTGGCAAGGAAAAACTCCCCAAGATAGCATAAGGAAGAAACCGTGAGAGGAACCAGACTTAAGAGGGAACCCATCCTCCTCTGGGTTGCACTGAATGTCCATTTATGGCAGATATACAATATTGCGGGGTACAGTGATGATGATCAGAAGCGAAAAGTAGTCCAGAGTCAATGTAGCAGACTGTACCATTAACTACAGTCCAATCTATCCTCAAAGCTCCCGTTCTTCATCCAGAATTTCATGAAACCACCCAAGGCATTGATGAGAAACTGGCCCAAGCTGCACAAAGTGGCCTCCAGTTGAAGAGAAGGCAGGCCTGGACGAAGTGGGAAGATCCACAGAGGGGAGAGAGGCAGAAACAGTGGTCACTGGAGCCTCAGGAGCATGTTTAACTTGAGAGAGAGAGAGAGAGAGAGAAAAGGGGTGACAGGAGGGGAAGGATATGGATTATTAAGTGTCTTGATTGTTGTATGAAAGTTAATATCGCTGTGCAGTTTGGACTCCAGCAAGACTCTCAGTCACAGCATGAGCTCCTGAGGTTCCTGAGTGTTAGTGTTAGGATGGTTTTTTACACTGTTTCACACACATTCCTTTGTCTGCTCAGTGTCTATAGAATATTTACGATGTTAGTCTGTAAGGTAAACAGGGAGTCATATCTGGGCTCACACATCTCTGGCTAGTATCTCCTCTTGTCTAAACAGGAAACAAGTTTAGGACAGCCTTTTCATTGTATGTGTATATATACGTTCTGCCGCCTGCAATAAACTGAAGAGGAAGCATTTGCTGTGTGCGGTGTGATTCTTCCCTGATCAGAAAGGCCTATGGGTATCGCAGATCGTATGGAAAACCTCTCCACGAATTAAGTTTCGTTTGGGCATGATCAAAATCTAACAGTTTTGGTGTCAGAAGCGAGATACTTTCAGCAATATCCAAAAAGGGAAATCACGCATCAAGGTGAGTTTAATGTACTTCCTTGTTGGCGGGGATTGTCCCGTATGCCAGCCAATAGGGCTGCATATGTTTTCGTGTCTTGGTTATGCATTAATTGTTTAATGATAATTTCCTTTGGTGGAATGATTTCGTCGCGACATTGGTTTCCTCACCTTAGATGTAAGATGCAAGATTAGAAGACGTTTTTTACGGTCTGTCTAATATAGGCGATATTGTCTGAAGTATCCAAAAGAATCCAAAAGAATAATTTATATGCCCGAAAAAAATAGATGAATGAAAAATGAATTGTTTTCAAGAAGAAAATAAATAAATAAATAAAAAAGAAAATAGAAAAGGAACTAAAGAAAAACTGACATTTTGAAAAGACTTTAAAATTTTTCAAAAGACTTTAATCTTGTTTTGGCTTTATAGTCTATTTTTTTCTCCTACCTAACAAAATTTGTGATTCAATTGGAGAGATTGGATTACTTTTTTTGTTTGAAGACTGCGATCCCCCTGGTGCCTAGTGTTGTGTGTATTGTCTGTGTATTAAGTGTTGTGTGTCTGTTCTTTGTTCTGTGTTAAGAAGATGGGTCATAACGTTTCTCGCCCATTGCCGGAAGAAAATCCCAAAGATTGGATGTATAGGAATAGTGCCGGTTACTGGACTAATCCTTATTTAGATAATTTGGCAGGATGGAGTGAATGCATGTCGCAGGTAGATGATTTTCCTAGACATGGGTCATTTAAGACCCGTGATATGGAAAACGCGTATTCCATGGTGAACGGCGGATGGGGCGATCCGAATTGGGACTACACTTATATGCGTGAGTCCTACGATAAATGGGTAAATATGAAGAAGTACTGGGACAAAGGTCCAGAAAGAGTCAATGCTTCGAAATGCTCTTTGAATAAGAAACAATCGCCTCCGCCATACAATTCGACACCGTCTACTAGCCCTGGTCTTTATCCTGCGCTGCCTGTTGCTACATCTTTACAGCCCGCTTTTGCATTTGTACGAGAGCGAAATGAAATTCATGTTAAACCAGCGAAAGCTAGTGATATTGATGCTATATGTAGGAGTCTTCCTATTCCAACTAACCCCACAAAATATGTACAGATCTTGAAGAGCCACACTCGGTATGCACAGTTAACGGGCCCTGATTTTAGAACTATTCTTTTGCGTACTTTGGGAGACGATGTTACAGAGGAGTTGATCATTGAAAAATGTCCGACCCTCGCGCGAGTTAATGATGCCATTACAGGCGAGGGCACGGCCGCGAACCGTCACCAGATTTTTTGGGAAAACGACGCCAATGTAATGCAAATGTATAACGAGCTAAAGGATTTTCTGGATAACAGAATAGCATCCAAGCGTGACATTTCACATGCAGCTAACACTAAGCAAGGTTTTAAGGAAACGCCGTCTGCCTTTGTTGTGCGTTTTAAAGCTGCATGGGAGAATGATTCTAAACTGCCAACTGATGATACGCACAATGTGTTGTTTATAAATACTTGTTTGAATAACATGAAAGCTTCTCAGGCTCAACTGATTCGCATCACGACAGACAGATTGCTCGAGAAGTCGGTAGATCAGTTCTGTGCTCGAATTAGAGATTTAGATGCCGCTGGTGGTTTTCAGTCTGCTTCTGGTTTAGTTAAGTCTGAACCCACTATGTTCTTTGCTGCAACAGGAAGTGGTGCATCCCAGCCACAGTACAAAACTCAAGGAGGAGGTTTTAGGAAAAAGGGGAGGTGCAATTATTGTGGGAAGTCTGGTCATTGGGTTAAAACATGTAGACAGAGAATGGAAGATGAGAGAAGGGGCGTACCCACTCAACGAGTAGAGAATACAGACCAGCATGCAGTCGTGCAGAGGCCCACACAGCAGCAATATCCTACCCAGTGGACTTCTGCATAGGGCAGCCTACGGAGCGATGAACCCCATGATTTTTCGATGATAACTTTATCCTACAGTAATCACCCTTCGACCTTGCCTAATGTCACGTTGCGCATAGACAATAAAGACTATTGTTTTCTTGTTGATACTGGCGCTACCTGTTCTTCAATTGCTGGGGGTGAATATTCTGGTCCCATTTCAGGAAAAAGTATCCGCTCCGTGGGAATAGATGGGGTTCCAATTTCATGTCCTGTAACTCACCTTTTGCCTGTAGTGACACCGACTGGTACTAATTTTTATCATAGCTTTACAATAATTCCAAACTCGCCTTTAAACCTTTTAGGAAGAGATATGATGCATAAAATGGGAATGGAGATTCTGTTCTTTGAAAACAATGTCTCACTGTCTTTTCCTTCTGTCCTCATGCTCTCAACCGAGCCACAGCCACATCCGGAAGATTTTTTCCAAGGTAGTACAGAGGTCCTGCCTGATGAACCAAATTTAGGTGAAGTTAACCCTAAATTATGGGCCTCTCACAAAGATGAGGCAGGTTTAATCCAGGTAAAACCGTATCATGCACTCATGAAAACACACCATCCGATTTTTGTTAAACAATATCCGTTGTCAAAAGAGAAGAATGTTGGCATTGCTCCAGTTATTGACAATTTATTGTCACAAGGTGTTTTGATCGAGACACATTCACCTTATAACACACCGATTAATCCTGTCTTGAAGGCAGATAAGAAATGCTGGAGGTTAACACAAGATTTACGTGAGATTAATAAATTAGTTATTCCGTTAGCTCCTTTGATTCCCTATGTAGCTACCATTGTTAACTCTATACCAGCGACTCACAGATTTTTTACTGTGATTGATCTTTGTTCTGCTTTTTTCAGTGTCCCTTTGGCCTCAGAGACGCAGCCGCTTTTCGCATTTACCTATAGGGGACGTCAATTCACCTGGACCCGTCTTCCTCAGGGTTTTGTTGACTCGCCAGCCGTATTCTCCGCTGTAGTGCACAGGACTTTGGCTGATATACACCTTCCAGAAACAACCTGCATTCTTCAATACGCAGATGATATCCTTGTCACAGGACTGACTGAGCAGGACTGCCACAAAGCATCAGTGATTGTCTGCAATGTCCTCGCTCAGGCTGGATTTAAAGCTTCACACCAGAAACTACAGTGGGTGAAGAGAAAGGTCTCATATCTGGGCCATGTGATCTCAGAAGGCCAACGTAAGATATCGCAGGACCGAGTGCAGCTTGTGACTAGGTTTTCAAGACCTCAGACTGTGAAACAGATGCAGAGCTTCTTGGGACTGGTGAACTACTGCCGAGCATGGATCCCTGACTGCGCACAGCATGATAAAGTTTTGCGTAGTGCTATTGATCACAAAGCTCCCCCATCACATCTCATTCTGTGGACTCACGAAATGACTGACAGTTTTGCTGCCCTCAAGAATGCTATACAGTCTGCTCCAGCTCTAGGTCTTCCGAATTATGCTAAGCCTTTTCACCTATATGTGCACGAACGTGGTGGTACGGCTGCGGGGATCCTAGCCCAGGAACACGGTAACAGATTTCGCCCTGTTGCGTATCTTTCCAAATCTTTAGACAACATAGCACAAGGGTTGCCCTCGTGCTTGCGTGCAGTGGCTGCTGCGGCTCTGATGGTCCGGGATGCTGAGAAAACGGTGCTGTCACATCCTTTGGTACTGTACACCTCACATCAGGTAACAGCTATTTTACACAACCTCAACACACAACATATGACAGCACAACGTAGATCTGGTTATGAGACCACACTCTTGGCAACGGAAAACTTAACTATTAAGCCTTCTTCTCAGCCGCATTCAGCTGTAGTAGCTCTGCGTGATCTGCTAGACGACATTGACTTCAATGGTTTTGATGACACACATGATTGCCTTGAATACATTGAACGGGAGACCTCTTGTAGGCCCGATCTTTTGGATACGGCCCTGGAAGAGGGGGATTGTCTATATGTAGATGGTTCATGTTCAAAACCTTCTGATGGTGTGTATTTATGTGGATATGCAGTTGTAAGATTACCTGATGTAATAGTTGAAGCTAAATCATTACCATACACATCAGCACAAGCTGCAGAGTTGGTCGCACTTACAAGAGCATGTCAGT
>MU527382.1:2025345-2154789 GCA_024362625.1 Silurus asotus
ACGGTGACAGATATCGCCCTGTTGCGTATCTTTCCAAATCTTTAGACAACATAGCACAAGGGTTGCCCTCGTGCTTGCGTGCAGTGGCTGCTGCGGCTCTGATGGTCCGGGATGCTGAGAAAACGGTGCTGTCACATCCTTTGGTACTGTACACCTCACATCAGGTAACAGCTATTTTACACAACCTCAACACACAACATATGACAGCACAACGTAGATCTGGTTATGAGACCACACTCTTGGCAACGGAAAACTTAACTATTAAGCCTTCTTCTCAGCCGCATTCAGCTGTAGTAGCTCTGCGTGATCTGCTAGACGATATTGACTTCAATGGTTTTGATGACATCGATTTAAAGTGGCTGTGTTGCCATTAAGGCAAAATGTTAAGGACTTTTATTTTGATACGATGTAGACCTGGAGTTCGGGGTTAGAGGTTATTTCCTGTATAGAAGAAAGGAAGCTGACAGTATGTGTGCACTTGTAATCCATCTGTTGTTAGCACTAGAAGCAATGTCGTAAGTACAAAATTCATTATGTTAATAAGTTAATGTTACAATACTGTTTAAAAAGAAAAGACCAAACATAGTTACAGTGTTTATTTACATGTAGATACAGGTATATTTCATTAGACAAGATTTGTTAAAACATTCGAACTTTTTTCCTTTGTTACAGTTTTCACTCTGTCATGTAAGATGATGTTGAAAGCCACAGTAAACAGCAAGAAATCGCTCACTACGACTTGTCGTCATTTTGCATCAGAGTTAGCTGGCTGTATAGCTACAGTTGCTACACTGCAGTGAGGACAGCACAGTGGCCATTGTTAGTGTTAGGATGGTTTTCACACTGTTTCACACACATTCCTTTGTCTGCTCAGTGTCTATAGAATATTTACGATGTTAGTCTGTAAGGTAAACAGGGAGTCTTATCTGGGCTCACACATCTCTGGCTAGTATCTCCTCTTGTCTAAACAGGAAACAAGTTTAGGACAGCTTTTTCATTGTATGTGTATATATACGTTCTGCCGCCTGCAATAAACTGAAGAGGAAGCATTTGCTGTGTGCGGTGTGATTCTTCCCTGATCAGAAAGGCCTATGGGTATCGCAGATCGTATGGAAAACCTCTCCACGAATTAAGTTTCGTTTGGGCATAATCAAAATCTAACACTGAGGTTCCAGTGACCCCTGTTCCTGCCCCTCTCCTCTCCGTGGATCTTCCCACTTCGTCCAGGCCTGCCTCTGGATAGTGTTTTCTTTAATTGGAAGCCACTCTGTACAGCTTGGAACGGTTTTTCATTAATGCCTTGGGTGGTTCCATGAAATTCCGTAGTAAGAACAGGAGCATTGGACTGTAGTTAATGTCAACAGTCTTCTATATTGACTCAGGACTACTTTTCACTTTTAATCATCCTCACTGTGCCCCGCAACATAATATATCTGCTATAAATGAACATTCGGTGCAACGCAGATGAGGATGGGTTCCCTCTTGAGTCTGGTTCCTCTCACAGTTTCTTCCTTATGCTATCTTGGGGAGTTTTTCCTTGCTACACTCGCCACTGGCTTGCTCATCAGATACAAACTTACTTATAAAGAACATATTCACTTGTAATCACCACATTATCTGCGTAAAACTGCTTTGAGACAATGTTCATTGTTGACAGCGCTATACAAATATAAATGAATTGAATTAATTTGAGACACTGACACAGTGAGATGAAGGGACAGGGAACACTGCAATAACAGTGTACCTAACAGCCATGCAAACAAATGCAGAGAAAAGTAATCACTGAGACAGGAAGATGCTCTGACACTATTTTTTTGAAACAGTAAGACAATGAAACAGTAAGATACTAAAATGCTAGCATGCTAAGATTTGAGGATACTGAGACAGTGATATGCAAAACAGAGAAACGCTGCAATACTGATTTTCTGAGATGGCCACAGAGACAAATAATATGATAGTATAGCATTTCGACAGTGAGACACTGAGACAGCAAGACACTGAGATGCTGACATACCAAGACATTGTTACAGCAAGACACTTAGACAACAAGTCTAAGAAATGTTGGAATTCTGAGATTGGGGGACTTTGAGATAGTAGGGCACAGAGACAAGGAGATGCAGAGACTGTTTGGAGACAGAATTCCAGCACTGGGCCAACTGGCCAATTAACTAGATCTGATAGATGGTTCTGACACCACATAAAGAGAACAGGCTTTCTCTTTATGAACAACTTCGGAGGACCAGATGCTAAAAGCTGTGCACCCTCAGGGGCCTCCACATTTCCTGGTGGGGGTAAAATAGGCTGCCCCTGTTTGAGAGAGGAGATCATGCCTGTTTGAAATCTCCAAGGGAAGTGCTACCAGGTCCGCAAACCATGGCCGGTCCGGCCAGATAGGGGCTATCAGAAGGAGACCATGCATAATAGCAGACTCTCCAGAACAAAATAACAAAGAACAAAGCAATGCAACAGGGGGAAAGCATACAAGGGGGGAAAGCCTCGGCCATGGCTGCACCATTGGCGTCCAGTCCAAGAGAAGCTGGGTAAATAAGGGGAAAACCCGATCTACGTGTGCTCTGTAAAACTTCCCCTATATCTGCTCCACCACTTCTGGGTGGAACCTTCATTCCGCAGGCCTTGGCCCTTGCCTTAAAAGGGTGTCTGCTTAACAGTTAGGATGGAGCGGCCACTCATGACCACTGCTGAGGGAGGCACTTGCTGGAGACTGATGTGCCCTAAAACACCAAGCTTGGCAGGGATAATGAGATGGTTTCCTGTGGGCACTAAAAAGAGGCGGGCACCGGGTATTGAGGCGTTCAATTGCCTCAGAGGTCCCGATTAGCTCTGCCTAGAGTTTCGGGTGGAAAGTGTGCGAGTGGTAACACTCTATATAGTGCTTTGCCTGCCGAGCATCCCCATGAGAGCGCCGTACCATTGGAAGGCCACTGACTGCTCTTTAGCCTCCTGAAATATGTTGAAGACAGCATTAGCTGCATTGCCTAACAGACCAGTTGGTGCATCCAGGAGAAAAGTTCTGTCTCTATCAATGAGATCAGAGAGTGTAAGCCACAGGTGTCTCCTAATGGCTACCAGGGCTGCCATAGACCAGCCTATTGTGCCAGCAGTCTCTATATTGGCCCAAAGAGACAGATGTGTGGCACGGCACAAATCTAAGATGTCTTTAAGCAGGTCGTCCTGGTTAGCCTGCAATACTGCCCTGGTGTGCAGGCAGCCACTATCCTGACCCACCGCTATGTATGCTTTGCGCACTTAAGCCAAGCAAGTCTGAAGGGTATTGGCAGGCAACACCGTGGCTTTAAGGGGAGCCGCAGCACCGGTGGAGAGATAGCTCGTTTAATCTAATGTTTACTTTTTCAGTCCTGCATTTATACAACTTCAACGATTTACACTGTGACGACTGATTTGTTTGAAAGCAACCGTGCAAAAAAGTTTTAATGAACAATGACAAGAAAAGAGTGGGATAATATTCTCAGTGCCGTAACTATAGCAACAATCATAAAACATGGGTCTATTTATTTTGTTTGAGTGAGGGGATGGAATAAAGTTAATTAAAATAGATGACAGTAAGTTATGGAGATATTTTCTCTCACACACACACAAACACACACACAGAAAATTACTGCAATCCACTGAATTATTCAATAGAGGAGTATATTTAAAAGTGGGCATGGTTGAGAAGGGAGTGTATTAAGAATTGGTGTGTTCCAGAAGAAAGTGTAGTTATGAGTGGGAATCATTGAAAACGGTTGTTCTTGAGAGGGGAGTGCAAATAAAAGTGGGTGTGTTTGAGGAGGGGTGTTTTTAAAATGGTATTGAAGATTAAAGGTGGGCATGGTTAAGAAGGGTGTGGTTGAGAGGAGAGTGTAATTAAGAATGCACATATTTAAGAAGGAGTGTGATTAAGAGTGGGCATAAAAGAGAAGGGTGTGGCTGAGAGGTGCGTTTGCCTCTTTTGATTAAATATTGATTTTGATAATGTAAACAAACCCTCAGAACTAAAATGTAAATTCATCTGCTCTGATAATTCTCTGAACCACTTCTGAGATGTGTTTGGTGTGGAATAACATGGATTTCTTTCATAACACATCTGGTGTAATACAGGGGCATCATAGTAAATAAAGTGTCTGCCAAATGAGTATAATTGAAAATGATCCCTGTGATGCTGTGTTGTTTTTACATTTTTCACATTTAGTTAATGCTTTTATTAGAAGTGGTGTCAGGAATCCGCCTGCCACGCCTCCTTCAGAGGCTGCCTTTGCCGCTGCGCGCTCCCAAACGCGCAGCGCAAATCGCACACAGCTGAAGCACATCATCCCCTTATTTCCTGCCACCATATATACCACTCACTCACCCACATTCCTGGTCCGTTATTGTTCGTTCATGCGTGGTTGTGCAGGTTTATGCTGTGTGCTTCACGTATATGCTTTTTCCGCTGCGTGCCGTCTTCACCCGGACTCCTCGCTCACTCCACGGCCGCGTTTGGCTTCCCCGGCGAGCCTCGGACTCCCGAAGCTTAACCGTCGCTTCCCTCCATGCCGCGCCTCATCCATAACGCTCCGTGGGTAATCTAAGTGAACTGCCGTTTTCCGGTTTATCCCGAACTGCACGGGTGTTTTTGTGTTGTCTCTGCCATTGTTCAAATAAAGTTTCTGTTTGCCTTTACTCCGGCTTCCGCCTCTGTGCCGCGCCTAACAGAAATGGAATCTGTATGCTCCACCCAAAAAAAAAAAAAAAAAAAAAAAAAAAAAAAAAAAAAAAAAAAAAAAAAAAAAAAAAAAAAAAAAGGACATGATCGGGTTAACGCCGTGGTCCCGGTGCGAGCCGTGTCTCGGAGGTCGGGTTCGTTTAGCCGCGACCAAGCTCAGTCAAGCTCCGCCCCCGGGAAAACACGGAAGCTCGCAGGCGCTTCTCGGGCACGCTCGGCAGCGCCACGCCCCCTTCATGACTTCACTAGACTCCCGGCTCGCTTCTCCGGCAACAGAACTGAATGGAGCGTGTTTTTGCGGAGCGTAGAAGGTTATATGGAGGCGTATCCATCCAGCTTTCTTACGGAGAGAGCGAAGATCGCATTCCACATCTCTCTACTGGCTGGGGAAGCACTCTCTCTTGCCAGTGAGTTGTGGGAGGCGACTGGAGGCGAGTTCCGCTCATGCACCCGGTTCCTGCAGGTGCTCACCCAGAAACTCGGGATTACCACGGCTGATCTCCTTCTCCTCTCCCCTGGCCCCGAGAACGCCTTTCCGCGCCAGAGCTTCCAGGAGATCTCCGCCCTGTTTCAGGCCCTCCAGGGGAGATCCGCTCCGCCTCAGGTTCTCCAGGGAATCTCCACTGTACTCCAGGCCATCCAGGACGGCTCTGTCCCGCTACAGGACCTCCGGGAACTCTCCCTTCTGCTCCAGAATCTCCGGGATGACTCCGTCCCACTCCGGGGTCCAAGGGAGAGCTCCGTTCTGCCCCAGGTGTCTACAGAGTGCTCCTCTCCGTTCCAGAACGGCGCCGAGAGCTCCTCCCCGTCGCTGTGTCCCGAGGAGAGCTCCGTTCAGCCCCAGGATCTGCCTGAGTGCTTGGCTCCAGCCCGGGACCTCCATGAATGCTCGGCTCCATCCCAAGACCTCCATGAATGCTCGGCTCCGTACCTGGACCTCCCAGAGGGCTTTGCTCCGCTCCAGGTCTCAGAGGAGAGCCCAGCTCCGCTCCAGGTCTCCGAGGAGAGCCCAGCTCCCCTCCAGGTCTCCGAGGAGAGCCCAGCTCCGCTCCAGGTCTCCGAAGAGAGCTCCGTTCCGCTCCAGGTCTCCGAAGAGAGCTTCGTTCCGCTCCAGGTCTCCGAAGAGAGCTCCTCTCTGTCTCCGAGCGACCCCGTGAGCTCCTCTCTGTCTCCAAACGACCCCGTGAGCTCCTCTCTGTCTCCGAGCGAACCCGTGAGCTCCTCTCTGTCCCCGAGCGAACCCGTGAGCTCCTCTCTGTCCCCGAGAGTCCCCGAGAGCTCGGTTCCGCCGCAGAGAGTTCCCGAGGGCTCGGTTCCGCCGCAGAGAGTCCCCGAGAGCTCGGTTCCGCCGCAGAGAGTCCCCGAGAGCTCAGCTGTATCCCAGGGTCTCCAGGCGAACTCCTCTCCGCTCCCGGTTCCTGACGTGAGCTCCTCTGTGCTCCCAAGTCCCAAGTAGAGCTCGGTTCCATGCCCATGCACCTCTCCAACTGATGGGATTCCGGAGCACATAACTCCACTCCAAGACTGCGAAAGGGAAGTCGTCCCGTTGGCCCCGGACTCCACCGAAGGCAACAGTTCGCCCCACAGTCTCCCTGAGGGCAATGCCATCTCTCGCTCCCCAGAGCTCTCAACTCCGCTCCGAGACTGCGAAAGGGACGTCGAGCCGCTGCCCCGGACTACATCCGGAAGCGACAGCTCACCCCACAGTCTCCCAAGAAGTGACGGCTCGCCCCATGAGCACTCTGTAGGCGAAGCTACGTCACAGACCGTCGATCTTCCCAAGGGACTCCCAGAGCTCTCACCTCGGTTCCAGGACTGCGAAAGGGATGTCGAACCCCTGCCCCTGGCTTCATCCAACGGCGACGGCTCGCCCCACAGTCTCTCAAAAGGTGACGGCTCCCCGCAGGACCTCTCTCACGGTGACATCCTGTCTCCAAGCTCCCTGGACGAAGGGAGGTCACTCCTGAGCCCCGAGAAGGTTGACGTCGCACCGACCGATCCTGACGAGGCCACGACTCAACCGATGTACTCGGTCAGGGACATTGCACCATCTCCGGGCTCCGTCCAGAAGGGCGTCCAGCTGGTAAGCCCCGTCGAGAGCCCTGGCTTGCTCCCAGTAGTCACCGAGGTTGTCTCTCCACTCCAGGTCCCCGTGGGTGATGAGGTCCCGTTCCTGTCCTTCCTGGGTAACGCCGGTCCGTTCCAGGTTGCTGCCAGGGACGTCAGGTCACGTCAGGTCTCCAGGGCTACCGCCTCTCAGCTCCAGACCACCGCAGGGGAGGTCGCTCAGCTGCCGGGTTTCGCTGAGGGCATGGCTCCGCTCCTGGGCTCCGCTGAGGGCAGCACTCCACCTCCGGTCTCCGCTGTAGGCATCTCTCCGCCTCCAGTCTCCGCCGAGAGTGTCAGCCTGCTCCAGAGCTACGTGGATGGGGTCTCTCCACCTTCGGTTTTCGCAGAGGGCTTGGCTCCGCTCCTGGCCTCCGTGGGGGTCATCTCTCCGCCTTCTGTCTCTGCTGAGGGCGTCATTTGGTTCCAGGTCCCCACCGTAGGAGTCACCCCATTCCGGGTCTCCGCTGTGGCTGTCTCCCAGCTCAAGGTCTCAGCCGAGGACCTACAGCCGACTCCAGTCTCCGCTCCACTCCGGGTCTCCGCAGGGGTCGTCTCTCCGCCTCCTGTCTCCGCCGAGGGCGTCGTTCCGCTCCGGGTCTCCGCAGGGGTCGTCCCTCTGCCTCCTGTCTCCGCCGAGGGCATCGTTCCGCTCCGGGTCTCCGCCGAGGGCGTCTCTCCGCCTCCTGTCTCCGCAGGGGTCGTCTCTCCGCCTCCTGTCTCCGCCAAGGGCGTCGTTCCGCTCCGGGTCTGTGTTCCGTCCTGGCTCCGTGACAGTTCCGGCCGGGTTCCCGTCGACCCTGGAGGACTGGAGGGGCCCTCCTCCGAGTGCCCGGGCCCGCCGGGCTGTTGGCAGCGTGGGGGCGTCTGGTGCCGCCTCTTTGGGGGGGGGGGGTCAGGAATCCGCCTGCCACGCCTCCTTTAGAGGCTGCCTTTGCCGCTACGCGCTCCCAAACGCGCAGCGCAAATCGCACACAGCTGAAGCACATCATCCCCTTATTTCCTGCCACCATATATACCACTCACTCACCCACATTCCTGGTCCGTTATTGTTCATTCGTGCGTGGTTGTGCAGGTTTATGCTGTGTGCTTCACGTATGTGCTTTTCCCGCTGCGTGCCGTCTTCACCCGGACTCCTCGCTCACTCCACGGCCGCGTTTGGCTTCCCCGGCGTGCCTCGGACTCCCGACACTTCCCCGTCGCTTCCCTCCATGCCGCGCCTCATCCATAACGCTTCTTCCCTGCTTGATAAGTTTGGCCAGGCGACCAGCGCTTGGGCGAGTCCTGGTTATGAATTATGAATTACTGAGGCCACTTTCAGTTAAGGGGATATTTTTGTGATTATTTTGTGTACCTGAGCTAACATTTCTACAATTCTTTCAATTTAGTTACTTTCTTTTGTCATAATTGGATGCTCAGTGTAGATTAATGAGAAGAAAATTAATTTGAACAATTGTAGTATCAGGATGCAACCCAGCCATTAGGGAGGCACAAGCCAGTGCATTCTTAGTGCCGGTCCCAAGCCCGGGTAAATGGGGAGGGTTGTGTTAGGAAGGGCATCCAGCGTAAAACATGCGCCAAATCAAATATGCGGATCACAAATAAGAATTTCATACCGGATCGGTCGAGGCCCGGGTTAACAACGACCGCCACAGGTATCGTTAGCCGACAGGGTACCGGTGGAAATTGGGCTACTGTTGGCCGAAGGAGGAAAAGGAGAGGAGGAAGACGTCTACAGAGACGGCAGATAAAGGAGCAGTGGAGGAGAGTGGAGGTTAGGGTTGGTACTTTAAATGTTGGTACTATGACGGGTAAAGGGAGAGAAGTAGCTGATATGATGGAGAGGAGAAAGGTAGATATGCTGTGTGTTCAGGAGACCAAGTGGAAAGGGAGTAAGGCCAGGAACATTGGAGGTGGATTTAAACTGTTTTATCATGGTGTGGATGGAAAGAGAAATGGTGTAGGGGTGATTCTGAAGGAAGAGTACAGTAAGAGTGTAGTGGAGGTGAAGAGAGTTTCTGATAGGGTGATGATCGTGAAGGTGGAAGTTGAAGGGATGATGATAAATGTCATCAGTGCCTATGCTCCACAAGTTGGCTGTGAAATGGAGGAGAAGGAAAGATTCTGGAGTGAATTAGATGAAGTGGTAGATGGTGTACCTAGGAAGGAACGGTTGGTGATTGGGGCGGACTTTAATGGGCATGTAGGTGAAGGGAACAGAGGTGACGAGGAGGTGATGGGTAGGTATGGTTTTAAGGAGAGGAATGTGGAAGGGCAGATGGTGGTAGATTTTGCTAAAAGGATGGAAATGGCAGTGGTGAACACTTATTTTAAGAAGAAGGAGGATCATAGGGTGACGTATAAAAGTGGAGGAAGGTGCACACAGGTGGACTATGTGCTATGCAGGAGATGCAACCTGAAGGAGATTGGTGACTGTAAGGTGTTGGCAGGGGACAGTGTAGCTAGACAGCATAGGATGGTGGTCTGTAGGATGGTTTTGGAGGCGAAGAAGAAGAGGAGGAGAGTGAGGACTGAAAGAAGAATAAGATGGTGGAAACTGAAGGAGGAAGAGTGTAGTGTGAGGTTCAGGGAAGAGGTCAGAGAGAGGCTCAGTGGTGTTAAGGAGGTGTTGGATGATTGGGCAACTACTGCAGGAGTGATGAGGGAGGCAGCTAGAAAAGTACTTGGTGTGACATCTGGAAATAGAAAGGAAGACAAGGAGACGTGGTGGTGGAATGAGGAAGTGCAGGAGAGCATAAGGAGAAAGAGGTTGGCAAAACAGAAGTGGGATAGACAGAGTGATGAGAAAAGTAGGCAGGAGTACAAGGAGATGCGGCAGCAGGTTAAGAGGGATGTGGCGAAAGCCAAGGAAAAGGCATATGAGGAGCTGTATGAGAGGTTGGACACTAAGGAAGGAGAAAAGGATTTGTACCGATTGGCCAGGCAGAGGGACCGAGCTGGAAAGGATGTACTGCAAGTTAGAGCAGTAAAGGATGGAGAGGGAAATGTGTTGACTAGTGAGGAGAGTGTGTTGAGAAGGTGGAGGGAGTATTTTGAGCAGCTGATGAATGAGGAAAATCAGAGAGAGAGAAGGTTGGATGATGTGGAGTTGGTGAAGCAGGATGTAGATAGGATTAGTAAGGAGGAAGTGAGAGCAGCGATTAAGAGGATGAAGAGTGGAAAGTCGGTTGGACCAGATGACATACCGGTAGAAGCGTGGAGATGTTTAGGAGAGATGGCAGTGGAGTTTTTAACCAGATTGTTTAACAGGATTTTGGAAGGTGAGAAGATGCCTGAGGAATGGAGAAGAAGTGTGCTGGTACCGATCTTTAAGCATAAAGGAGATGTGCAGACCTGCAGTAACTACAGGGGTATTAAGTTGATCAGTCACACCATGAAGTTATGGGAAAGAGTAGTGGAAGCCAGGCTGAGAGAAGAGGTGACCATCTGTGAGCAACAGTATGGTTTCATGCCGAGGAAGAGCACCACAGATGCCTTATTTGCTTTGAGAATGTTGATGGAGAAGTATAGAGAAGGACAGAAGGAATTGCATTGTGTATTTGTGGATTTAGAGAAGGCGTACGACAGGGTGCCAAGAGAGGAGTTGTGGTATTGTATGAGGAAGTCAGGTGTGTCAGAGAAGTATGTGAGGGTGGTGCAGGACATGTATGAGGGCAGTGTGACGGCAGTGAAGTGTGCAGTAGGTACGACAGACTGGTTTAGAGTGAAGGTTGGACTGCATCAAGGATCGGCCCTGAGCTCTTTCCTGTTTGCAGTGGTGATGGACAGGTTGACGGACGAGGTCAGACAGGAGTCTCCCTGGACTATGATGTTTGCGGATGATTTTGGAATTTGTTGTGAGAGTAGGGAGCAGGTTGAGGAGAGTCTGGAGAGGTGGAGATATGCGCTGGAGAGAAGGGGAATGAAACTCAGTAGGAGTAAGACAGAATACATGTGTGTGAATGAGAGGGAGGGCAGTGGAGTGGTGCGGTTGCAGGGAGAAGAGCTTCAGAAGGTGGAGGAATTCAGGTACCTAGGGTCAACAGTGCAAAGTAATGGAGAGTGTGTTAGAGAAGTGAAGAAAAGAGTGCAGGCAGGGTGGAGTGGGTGGAGAAGAGTGACAGGAGTGATTTGTGATAGTAGGGTATCTGCAAAATTGAAAGGGAAAGTTTATAGGACTGTGGTGAGACCTGCGATGTTGTATGGTTTAGAGACAGTGGCATTGAGTAAAAGACAGGAGGTGGAGCTGGAGGTAGCAGAGCTGAAGATGTTGAGGTTTTCGTTGGGAGTGACGAGGATGGATAAGATTAGAAATGAGTTTATTAGAGGGACAGCGCATGTACGATGTTTTGGTGACAAGGTGAGGGAGGCGAGATTGAGATAGTTTGGACATGTGCAGAGGAGGGACATGAATTATATTGGTAGGAGAATGCTGAGGATGGAGCCAATGGGTAGGAGGGAAAAGAGGAAGGCCGAGAAGGAGGTTCATGGATGTGGTGAGGGAAGACATGCAGGTAGTTGGTGTAAAAGAGGCAGATGTAGAGGACAGGGTGGTATGGAGACGGATGATCCGCTGTGGCGACCCCTAATGGGAGCAGCCGAAAGAAGAAGAAGAAGAAGTATCAGGATGCAACATAAAAATTAAATATAATGAATGCCTGAATATTTTGGATACTCTGCACTATATAGGAGATATAATGTGGTTTCAGACAACAGACAGTCTTTCATGCTTATAGTCACCCATCACCCTTCACTGGCTCTTGATTCCTGGTCTATTTCATTTAGTGTCTGATTCTGTCTTGTCATTGAATCCCTTTGAATTACATGACTTTTAACTACTCAGGCACCACTGTACACTGATAGTGTCATGATGATATCTATGTTATTTATGAAGCTTGCACTGCTTTGTAAATGAAAACACTCACAATAAACTACATATCACAAAAGATCTTTTATCACTGTTCCTGATTATGCAGCTTTCATGCAAACAATAACACAAGACATATCTCCTTCTGATTAAATGATCAGTCATACTTCACACTTTAGATGGTCTGCCTGCTCTTCAACGCGTTTTCCATGAAAGACACACTGGAATGTTTCTTTTATTTATTTTTACAAAAAGAATGCATTTTGCTGACTTTAGATTTCTCAATAGCATGTGTGCTTCTCAGATACAATACCCACACTATTATTATTATTTTTCTATTGTTTTTTCAGCTCAAATTTAAATTACAGAGGACCCCACTGCCATTTTCCTGTATAGAATAAAACCACCACAAATAATAATTAATCTATACTCCCATCAGGACTGATTATAGAGTATTTAGGTAGACATTTGCCCTGCTTTATATCTATAAGTACCGCATTATAAGAACAGTAACTTCTCACTTCATCCCCATATGTTACACACTCAATTGCTGTATATTGTATAAAAGTCCAAAAATTAACCTCCTTATTTTATGTGACAAACACTTACACTTTGTGTACATTACTGATTTGCCATATACTCTGTATATTGTGTTCATATTTAATCTGTACAGTCTGTATTGTTTGTATTGTCTAAGCTAAATAAATAGTGTTGTTTATATCTGTAATGAGAGTCACAAACAGCTGGAAACAGTCATTCCTAATTAAATGTGTTTATGATATAAAGTTATTGTGGATGAAGTTTTCATTCTTCTTTCTCTTCACGCCTGTACGGATTGATTAGTGGAAAATTTCATTTTTTTACAGCGAGATGCTCTTTCACATCTTACAGCTCAACAAACAAAATGCTTTATCGATTGACACACGGGGAAAAAATATAAATTTTTTGAAAAGCATCAGTAACCTCAGCATGCCTCTGTGCAGGCCTGAAGTGGAATTCCTGTTTTTTTTTTTTTTACTATAGGAAACATCCATTTAAATCCTTATTAATCTCAACATATTACATCTTACTGCTGCTTGTGCTTTGAGTTTGTGTGTATATGTGCATGCATTGTGTGTTTGTGTATTGTATGTGTGGGTTGTATGTATGTAGTTATATGTTTGTAATGTGTTTGTATTTGTATGAATCTCGCACTTGCATCCTGATCATACGTCAAAAAAACACTGTGTGTACGTCTTGGCATGTGAACCTACACAATTTCACACGCAGTGTAAATCTACATGTATTTGTTTGTATGCTGAATTTCTTACCTTAATACCAGAATATTTTTGCTTCTATATTCTGGTCCATATTATCATTACCTGCTGTGCGGTTTAGGAGAATAAATCAGCAAACAGAGGCTTTGATATGTGACATCAGAATATTTCTCCAGGTTCTATTACTCCCAGTCATAATGTGCCTTATTAGAGCTTTAATAAAATAAAATATGTAAGTTCTAAAGTGAATGTCCTATTAACTGTCTGGTAATGAAATGTTAATGGTGTTAAATACATCTATGTAAAACAACTTAATCATCACAGTTTAGCTCAGTGTTATAAAATGATGATATTTTCACCAATAAATCTGTGGGACTCTACACAATATCTACACAAACCGATCTACACAATATGAATAAATACACAATACAGTAAATACATTATAATAAATTCATAATTGATTAAAAATAATAGTTAACAATTTGCCTTTTATTCTTTAATCTGAAATTTTGAAAGAAAATAATAGTTAGTTTTCAGCTTATGGGATTTCAATGTTAATATCACCACAGCCACAATGCTATCAAGTTTATATCATATCTTATTATTTTTGTCATTAAACCTACTGAGGCATGCAAAATCTTCCATGTCTGTGTCTAACATTTTTCTCTTTTTCATGGCTTTTCTTTCATTTCTTTTGTTCTATTTTGGTCAAATAATGAATCATACAGGTGATTATCAGGAGAGGAGTGAGAGGAAAGAAGATGACATTTACATCCATTATTCTCACCTTTGTGTTTGCATGGTGTGTTGGCAGCTCGTCATTCATCTCAGTCCAAGACTTCAAATCCATTCTTCCATCTTTTTATCCCCATTCCTCTCTCTCTCTCTCTCTCTCTCTCTCTCTCTTTCAGTCCCATGAGCTTGTTCACAGCCTCAGAGCCGGTGTGCTGTGCCGAATTTTAATTTGCTTTAAGTTCTTCAAATAAAATCATTTCATTTCAATGGTGTTATTATTGATGTGAAAGCAGACACCAGGCTGGGGATTTCCTTGAGTGAATTTAAAGGTGAGAGAGAAAGAAAGAGAGAGAGAGAGAGGGGGGGGGGGGGGGGGGGGGGGAGTGAAAAATTATCTTTTTAAATGAACAGCTTAGCCAGTCTTACCTGAGTATCAGTAATTAAATATACCCAGAGTTCTGTTTAACATGGGCCAAATCCCCAAAATGGATTTAAACTATATTTTCAGGTCTTAAAATATTATATTCATCGCTCTCTCTCTATTTCTATCTTTTCGTTCTCTCTGTCTATCATGTTTTCAAATAATCATTCTCTCTGCTTAATAGTAATAGAGTAATGGGTGTTGTGCAATGTGTTGTATAAAAAAATTTACACTCTGCATCCACGTTACAGTATTATTTTATACCATACTCATTTTTGCAATATTGATTCATATTGAGTAAGAATTGGTTTACATTTAAACAGTCCAGCGAACAAATTTATTTGTGACTTACTTTCCAGTGATGACAGCTGCACTGCAATGAAGACAAACGATCATTTAGCCTCAGTACCACCCACTATGTCCTTTTATACATTTCAAATTAAAAGGTGAAGGTGGCAAAGAAAACATTTCCTGAATCCTTGCGAGGATAAAACATGAATGAATTTACTATACAATTCTCCCAATGAAAGCAGGAACATACACAATTGTGTGAACATTTCTTGGGGAAAAGACAAATCATGGCCACTGATAATTCTGTGCAGCATGTAAAACAGTGACTCTGTTAAACCACAGAACCTGCGGAGAGGAAAAATAGTGTCGTTTAACTAAAGCAGGAAAGCACTAGTCAGTATAGCAGAGTGAAGGTAACACAATTGAAGATCTCCGACCCACTTCAGCAGAGAACTTTTTAGGAAAGACAATGAGATGGGGGTATAATGGGTCAGATGGGTTCTCCACTTTGTGTTAGGCGAGTGACTGAGGCGAAAGTGACTGCACCAAAAACCCAAGTCTTTAATGGCGGAATGCAGCGAAAACACACAGACACCAATGCAAACAATAACGGACGCTAAAGTGGGGTGAGAGAGGTGGTTATATGGGCAAGACAAATGCGAGGCAGGTGTTTGTAATCAGTAGGAAGGTGATGAGCTCCGAGCGGGCAGGGCACGCTCAGGCGAAGAGGCAGGGTGCTCCCTGACAACACCCCCTCCCCGAGGGGCGGCACCAGACGGCCTGACCCGGCGACGAGGACGGCCCCTTGCCCGGGGCGCCGGCTGGCGTGGATGCAAAGCGTGGAACTTCGCCAACAGAGCAGGATCCAGCACGTCCTGCCGGGCTACCCACGTCCGCTCCTCCGAACCATACCCCTCCCAATCCACCAGGTACTCAGGGCGACCCCCGCGCCGTCTGGTATCCAGGACCTCCCGCACTGCGTAGACACCGGGTTGGTCCACGACCTCCGGCTGGGCGGGCGCTGCAGGGCCACCTGGGGGGCGAGAGACAGGAGAGGCACAGGGCTTGAGCAAGGACACATGGAAGGTAGGGTGGATACGGTACCTCGGCGGCAGTTCCAGCTGGTAGGACACGTCGTTGACCTGGTCGGTGATCTGAAAGGGCCCAATGAACCGGGGGCTCAGTTTGTAGCAGGGCAGCTTCAGCTTCAGGTCCCTGGTAGACAACCACACCAGGTCCCCGGGACGGAAGCGCGGAGAGTCCAGCCTCCGAGCATCAGCGTGTTGTTGTGTGACCTCCCCAGCCATACCTGGCCACCAGTAGCGTGTTTGGATGAGCCGGACCGTCCGCTTCTCACCTGGGTGACCCGTTCCAGGCCCTTCATGGACGCGCGGATGAGACCGTGTCTGCAGGAGGACGGGACAAAGACACATCCTTCCGGACACCCCGCAGGCGTGACCTCATGCTGGGATGCATTTCGTATTTCTTAGTCGATGTCCCAAACGATAGGCCCCAGGATAAGTGCGGGAGGAATGATTCGGCTCCGGGTCGCTGGGTTCCTCCGGCCCGTACATCCGAGATAGTGCATCGGCCTTGCCGTTCAGGGCACCCGCCCGATGGGTGATGTGAAATCGGAACCGGGTGAAAAAGAGGGCCCAGCGTGCCTGCCGTGGGTTGAGTCTCCGTGCCTCTCGCAAGTACTGAAGGTTCTTGTGATCGGTGACAACAGTGAACGGATGCTCAGCCCCCTCCAGCCAGTGTCTCCACTCTTCCAGGGACGAAGCCCTTCATCCTTTTTCCCCATGAAGAAGAAGCTGGAAGCAGCTGGGGAGGATGAGTGTCTGATAAATCCTTGGCGGAGAGCCTGCTGAATGCACTCGTCCATCGCGCGGTGTTCAGGAGTGGATAGCGGATACCCTTGGGTAGCTTAGCGCCGGGAAGGAGATCAATGCAGCAGTCCCAAGGGCGATGAGGAGGGAGACGGGTGGCGGCCTGGGCACTGAACACATCCTTAAAGGCCTGATACTCCTCAGGAATCTCCAACTGGGCCGTGGTGGTGGCTTCCTCCACCCGGGTGGCGCCGATCACTGCTTCCGGGATCCGCGTCGGAAGTTGAGCGAGACAGTGTTCCTTACAGTGGGGACTCCACTCCAGGATGTCACGGGGGTCCCAGGAACACTTCGGGGCATGTTTCTGTAACCACGGTCTCCCCAGGATCACACTGACGGTAGAACTCTCCAGAACCAGGAACCGGATCTCCTCTCTGTGGAACAACCCCACCAGGGCGCGTGGGACACCTAGTGACGGAGTGTCCTTGCAATCCGCAATACAGGCACCTCCCCGTGGCCAGACGTCGATTTCTCTCTCTTCGGGACAGTCTCTGTGAACCCAGCTACATGGGTTCGGGATCCGTTCGGTGGGAAATTGCTGCGGTTGCATCTCAATGTACAGATTCACATGGAGTAAGAATCGGCGGCATGCGGAAGCCTCTCTGGAAAACGCAGCCGGGAGCGCCATAGGAGTACCGGTGGAGCCGGGGGGGTTTTGCCCAGCCGTGGAAGAAGGAAACGCTTCTCGGAGCGCAGCAACAAGCGGATGACGTGCTGGGTTGTTCGTCCATCCCCAGGTACGAGCCGGGTTGATTCTCTCCTAATTTTCCTTTTCTTTTCTTTGCGGTCCGTTATTCTGTTAGGCGAGTGACTGAGGCGGAAGCCGATGCACCAAAAACCCAAGATCAACCCATCAGATTTTGGCTTTGTCTGTTTTTGGTCATTGTCATGCTGGGAGACCACAACCCATCTACAGTGTTCTGGCTGAAGCTAGGAGGTTTTCTTTCAGGAACTTGAGCTCTGTTTGAATGCTTTGGGAATGCGGCTGTGTTGTCTATGCTCTGAATAAGGTATGCAATCAGTCCGAATTGTAGGCAGGCTGTCACTGGCAGGGTGACGTCATGACCAGGAAGTGTAAAACGCACATGGAGTGAAGCTGGTGCCAGATTCTGTTCGCTCTGTGTAAATTTTATGTTGTTTTGTCTGTCTGTCAAAAAAAGGAGATGAAGGCTTAAAAAAAAACCCAAGCACACTTTTTGGGCATGTGTCCCTCCCTTCCTGTAGTATATCACAGCGGTTTATTCGCCCTGCCACAAGAGCATGCATCTCCGCCTCTCTTCCTCCGCGGGGGGGCAGGTTCTTTGATAACGAGGAGCTCCTGGAGGTTGTGACATATGCCGTTTAGAAGCTGGATATAGCTTGGTCGGCCGATAAGCATAAAGCCCATCTAGTAAGCTTGACGAGCACTTTTTGCCTCCGTGTTGGGGTCTGCCATTTTTCCTGACCTCCACACTGCACCCTTCTCGGCCCACCCCTTTAGCAGCAAGGCCGCAGTGTATTCCAACATCATGGGGCTTAGGGATTACAGCTATAGTGTCATGCCATGGGTGGAAGAGACGCTAGCTCTTTCTCTCCCCAGGTATGGCATACTCTCTTACGACCCCAACACTACCCACCAAGCCTCTGTGTACTACAACAGCATTGGTGGGGAAGGCCTACACCTCAGCAGGTCAAGCCACTGGATTTCTGCACACCATGGCAGTGTTACAGGCATAACAATCCAACCTGCTGCGGGAGCTGGATGTGGGAAACATCATAGGCCCTGTGAGCCACTAAGGAGACCGCTAAGGCCATTGGCCTGGTCTATGGCAGCCCTTTCTACCACAGAGACATCTGTTGCTCACCCTGTCCGAAATTTCCGACACGGACAAGGCCGTGCTGCTGGATGCCCCTCTTTTGCCCTTAGGCCTTTTTCAGCAAATCTGTTAGTTCAATAGTTGAAAGGTTTTAGGAAGAAAATAAACAATTCGCGGCATTCCAGTGGTACCTTCCATGCGCTCTCACTGGATTGCTCAGCGGGCACAACCCCAACATCAACCCAGCACTTCCCACAAGCAAGTACAGAGACAGAGTGTCACGACATGCTTTCCCTCTGTGTGGGATCCCGCGTGGTGCTCTGGTCCTAAGCCCTGTGAGGTGACAGATCTGAGGACTGCCATCTTTAACAAGAAGTCTTCGACCAAGAGGTCCTGACCAAATGTGCTGCGGGGTGACCAGAGGGCATGTAGCACTAATGCCCCTTTCTCTACAGCCCCCTCAGGGAACTAGTTCGTTAACGCTGTCACAAAATGTGTTTCAGAGCAAGGCCAGCTTCAGCAAGCTCCCTCCTTGGTTTCCGCCCGGCGTCGTTGCGGACCAGGAGATCTAGTCACTAGAGCTGTGTCAAGGCACTGCCCCAGCTCTAGGCAGACCTAGATAGTTCTCAGTGAGTCCTGTGCATGCCATATATAAGGCCATTGTATAAGGCTATACAAATCGTTTTGGGTCTCGTCCGCCCCGTTCAATGAGCTCTGTCCCACTCTGGTGGGAAGCGAGAGGGCTCTAGACATGGAACAATGAGTAGACATTTTTCTGAGAAAGGTATGCCATTCAGGTGGTCCCTTGTCCAGGCAGAGAGTCCGGGTTTGTACTTCATAGTTCCCGAAAAGGACCCTGAGTTGCGTCCTATTCTAGATCTATGTCCACTGAACTGCTCTCTGATGTTGCTCCGGTTAAAAAAAATAACACTCAAGCAGGCCGTGTCTCAGATTAGATCTGAGGACTGGTTTGTCATGGTAGATCTAAAGGATGCATACTTTCATGTACCCATCCTCCCTTCTCTCAGGAAGATCCTGAGGTTCGCTTTTGGGGTCAAAGCCTTCTAATATTGGGTCCTGATATTCGTTTTTATCTTGGCATCATTTAGGATTCAACAACTATGCATGTAATGCTTTCCTCTGCCCACATTACGGTTTCCTCCATACAAACAAAGTCATGCGGCAATGCCTACATGCCCTAGATGTTTGGAGAGATCCCGGGTTCCTATCTCTAGGCCCCATGCTGGGAGTCCCCAGTCTTCGCATAGTGCTAACGATGGATGCATCCCTCATAAAAGAGTCATGGCACTATGGCACGTCAATTCTTTAGAGATGCTGGATGTACTTCTGGCTCCCAGACCAGGAGAAATTGAAGCTCACTGAAACACTGCATCTCTAAGCCACACCACCAGTGCTTCCTTCTCTGTTACTAAAGCTGGCACCAACACCACTCCATGTGCATTTTATACTTCCTGGCCCAAGAGCTTTGGTCTCATCTGACCATCACATTCTCCCAAACCCTAACACTAACCCTTCTCTAAATTATTCAGGCATTTGCAAACTTTGCATGATCACCTCATGTGCATTCTTGTGCATTCTCCCTTGAGATCATTAACAAGCTCCTCCCATGTATCTCTTACCTTTCTCAGAATCATCCTTACTCCATGAGGTGAGATTTGGCATGGAGCTCCACAGCAAGGGTGATTGACTTATCTTGTATTTCTTCCATTTTCGAATTATCATTCACCCAGTGGTCTCTTTCAGTGGACATACGGCTCTGCCCCTGGATCTGTACAAGCGCGCTGCTGTGTTCCGGGGTTCTGGTGGACGCTCTGCACCATCTCCGAGCATCTCTAAACGTGCCATGGCATCCTAGCATTCCCACTAGCTGTCCGTGCCGCCACAGAACATCTACAAGCGCGCTGGCCTGTTTTGAGGTTCCCGTGGGAGCGCCTCTCCGCCACAATGTCTTCAGGAGAATGCCTCTCTGCCACAGTGTCTCCAGGAGCGCGCCTCTCTGCTAAAGTCTCTCCAGGAGCGCGCCTCTCCACCACAGTGTCTCCAGGAGCGCGCCGAGCCGCCACAGACCCATCACGAGAGCACTGAGCCGCCACAGACCCGTCACGAGAGCGCCGAGCCGGCACATTACGTTCACAAGGGTGCCGCTCAGCCACAGAGTTCCGCCGAGGGTGCCGCTCAGCCACAGAGTCCCCAAGAGAGCTCAGCCCCATTCAAAGGCCGCAAAGAGATCGTCGTACCTCCGCCTGGCCGCAAGGGGGACATCGTACCGCCGCCTGGCCACAAAGGGGTCGCTGTACCGCCGCCTGGCCGTGAAGAAGTCGTCGTGCCACAGCCTGGCCCCGAAGAGGCCGTTGCACCGTCCCCCCCGGCTCCACAGTAGGCGAAGGCTCGCCCCCGGGCTCCACAGAAGGCAACGGTTCACCCCCGGGCTCAACAAAAGGTGACATCTCTCCCTCGGGCTCCACAGAAGGAGACGGCTTGCCCCGGGCTTCACAGAAGGAGAAGGCTTGCCCCCAAGTCTCCCTCAGGGCGAAGGCTCACCCCCAAGTCTCCCTTAGGGCGAAGGCCTCCGGTCTCCGCTGTGGACGTCGCTCGGCCTCTGGTCCCTTCCACGGACGTCGCTCGGCCTCTGGCCTTCGTACGGTTCCCTGCCATGGGGGTCGCGCCACCGCTGATCTCTGCCAGGAACTCTGCTCAGCTTCCGGTCTTTTCGAAGACCGTTGACCCGTTCCTGATCCTGACCGGGGACGCCGCTTCGCCTTGGGCCCCCTCCGATCTTCCTCTATTCCGCTGGGATTCTCACGGGGCCTCCTTTGACCCGGTTCAGTTGGGGAGGCCTTCCTCAGAGTGCCCTGGCCCGCCTGGCGTTGGTGGGTACTGTTAGGGATCCCCCTGCCATGCCTCCCTCGGCCACTGTCAGGGATCCCACTGCCACGCCTCCTGCAGCCGCTGTCAGGGATTCACCCTGCTATGCCCCCCTCGGTAGCAGTCACGCTGCCTCGTTATTCCGTGCCTGCCTTGACGACCGAAAGCTGTGGCTCATCTAGGTTTGGACTATATAAACTCATGTTTTCGAGTCGCAGGCTGTCGGTTCTTGAATTGTCATGCTGGTCATCTCCTGTTCCCGCAGCCGCCAGCCTGACCGCTGGTTCTGTTTCCAGACTCTGTGTCTAAGTGCGGATTACTCTTTGCCGTTGCAGTTTATTTAAGTTTTCGGACTCTAAGTTTTGTTTTGAATTACTTGTCTTAAATGGGATATTCTTTGTTTGTTTTCTCGCCACTGCAACTGTGAGTGTTTCTTTGTTGAACTGACTGAAAAAACTATGATCGAGTTATTTCCGCTTCCACGTCCTGTCCATCAGCCTGACAGGTTGAATCTGTTTCTTTTATATACATAATTAGTTGTTATTAGGAGTTATTTCTTAAAGGTACAGGAGTAATTTGGGTGTGTGGGAGACATAATCCTTGTTAGTCGGTAGGGAATTTGTCAGCCAGCAGCTTCCGGTGCTTCCACTTCCGGGGTAGCGCGAACCCGCAACCGTCCTGGCCGCCATCTTGCCATCACATAAATAGGCACGGCTTTCTCACGCACACTGCCAGATTGTCTCGTTGGCTTCCGTGTTTTCTTTTTTCATTGAGACTTTCCTGTCCCTCGGTTTTGTTTTTTCCTGTGTTTTGCTTTCAGTTTCGTATCTTCCGGTTTTTGTTTCATCTTTGTTTTTGTTTTTTCCCCGCGTTCGCGCGTGCGCCGCCATCGCGGCTTTGCTCGTTTTTTTTTCCTTTTTATTTATTTTTTTTACCTTTCTTTTACCCTGTCTCTATTCCGGTCAGGAGTTTTTGTTTTCTCTCTTTTATGGGCGTTTTCTCGGTGACCATTTCCCCTGGAGGACTGTACATTTTGCTCGGGTGTTGTGGATTACTTTTCACAGGGGACCATAATTTTTTGGACACGTGTTCTCGGGTGTATTTTTTGTGTGATATTCTCACCTGGAGGACTGTAAGTTTTCGGACACCTTGCTTGTTTGTGGATTACTCTCGTGTGTATTTTGTGTGTTATTATCTCACCCTGAGGACCGTAAGTTTTTGTACACTTTGTTTTTTGTGCTTTCTGGATTCTTTTCACATTAAAGACTTCTGTTTAACTTTATTGCTGTGTCCTGCATTTGGGTCCTACTTTTGCATCGCTGACAGTAATTAATGACTTATTTTACTCAATCAAATATAAAATAATTTATATATAATATTAAATAAATTTTTTCTTCTGGATTTTTTTTATATTCCTACTCTCTTTTAAAATAAACCTACTATAAAAAGTCCGGACTTTTCATTTCTTTGTAAGTTAGTAAATTAACAAAATCATCAGGAGATCAAATATATCTGTCAGAATACATGTGGGGAATTAAGCATTCAGACTTTATAAAATATTTTCATACAATCCTTTATAATATGACCCGCCAGTTGTGTGGTTGTACCCCCTCTCACATGTCTTAATTAATGACAACACTAACATAAAATCATCTATTAAACCACAGAACCTGGAGAGAGAGCGAGAGAGAGAGAGAGAGAAATTATGTACATTTCTCGTGTAGTAGTTTAAGGGGGTGCACACTGTACCTGATTTATAAAGCTGGATTAATGCACAAATCATTCATACATCTATTTACACAAAAGAAAAATCCTAAGAAGGACATAAGAAGAATTACAAATGTAAATCTTGGTTTAATCAACTTTACATGGATTACTGAATTACTTTTGTCTAAAATATATATCTATTATACAGAGAAGAGCTCTGAAGTTCCATTCAAAAACACATCCTCAAGCTAGTTCACCAGGTCAGGGACTAAAAGCACCATCTTAAATGTTTAGTAAAAACAAATCGATTTATATTTTTTTCCTTATTTCAATATATAAAAAATTTAATAAGTAAAGCTTTTAAATTAAGACAAATAAAAGTAAGTGTTGACATAAAAATGGCGGTGTATTAACCTTTGTGTGTATTTTTCTTAGCAGGCACTGCTGTTATGTGTACTGTCTTTTAAACTTTAAAAGTCAGTTAAATTATAGCCAAGTTTTTAATGTCTATTATTAAATCATAGAATGGAAATATAACCAGGCTGCTTTTGCGTTTAAATCACTGCAGGTATTCAGCAAATCAACAACAAGCATTGATCGAACATCTGGAAAATAATCACAGGTGTAAATCAAACAGTTTACAGAATTTCTCTTGTAAAATTAAATCAGCAGGCCGATGTGTGAAGCTGTGCTACCCTTTATAAATTCATTCTCATTTTATTTTAATTTCCCAGCTTTCACAATAAACTGAACCCAAGTTATTCTTTTGGATTAATACAGAAACATGATCAGATGTCCATGGTTCCTAATCCTGCCAAATTAGAATATAATACAGTTTGAACAGCAAGCCATCAATTACAATTTCAGAAAATATCTCATAAACATTCTGTGTAAGATTGTCTTCAACTTTGCTTTGTTAGCAGTTTTTCAGTTACAAAATGCCATCTAACTAAAATCCCTAAAATAATTCCCTCAGGATAACAATCAGTAAGCTTCATTTATTATAGACATGACTGTAATGATGCTGTAACACACCCATTTAACTGCCCAGACAACCAAGCACACACAGAAAGTCTCTAGGTTATGTATGTAACCCTGGTTCCCTAAGGGGAACGAGACTCTGCGTCAGCAATGCTTTGGGAATGTTAATTGTGCAATAAATGCAATTAGGGTGATATTTCTACATGAAATTGAGCTCTTACAAATGTAACCAATTTTGTGGACTACAAATTTGTGTGATATTTCTTACTCATCCAGTGATGGTAGCTAAAGCATAGAGGAGCTTTTAAAAACTGAAACCAAATAATGGGCAGACGTAGTTTGATAGAAGTAAGTAGATTGGTGTTCTAAGGGTAACATTAGGAATTATTTTACATAAGCTGAGTTGATTAGGCAAAGAGTCTTGTGATAAAAATGATAAGACATTATAGCCATAATAAATCATAGTGTTCTTTGTACATAGTACATTTGCAGGCAAAAACCTTTGTACTTTACTCAAGTGGAAGTTTAAAGGGACGTATGACCGAGACACACATCTTAACATGCATCAAGAGTAAATCATAGATAGATGTGGTGGAAAGAATCCATTAATTTTCCAAAATAAAAACATCTTTCAGAATTAGATAATAAATAAAATGGAAATAATGTGTTATGTATTCTTTCTGTGCTGCCTGGTACCAATTGACCCATAGACCTACTACGTTACTGTCCACCACTTGTATACACTGAGGATGTAAATATACAGTACACAAGCATCTACACAGGTGACAATGTGTGAAAACGTAATAATATATTATATACTACTAAATGAACTAGTTAATTTGCACATGGACAGATTTTGGATTTCTTATATAAAATACCAGCAAATCCAAACTGCTGGTCATTCCAGGTGATTCATGTCAGGACACTCAAAAAAATTGTTCAGTTCTGTTCACTTTACATAAACAATACATGTTGAATTAATGTCATTGCAGCTATTTCTCTTTTTAACACGATTGCATTATGTTAAACTGACTTGAAATTTTTCCTCTTTGGCTTAACTTGAAGTTTTCATTTTAAAAGTACAGTGGAACCCGCTTATCTTGCCCTTGGTTACCTCGACAACCCTATTAAGTCGACGTTTTTGAAGTGGAACCCCAAATTCTCGCTTTTTCGAATAATTTTTTATTGGTTATGTCGAAGAAGCTCTTTTTCTGTCGCCGAACCCTAATATCTCGGGCACAAGGGGGGAAAAATTTGCCATTTAACGTTGGTTATCTCGGTGCAGCCGCAGAAGAACTCGCGAAAGTGGCCGAAAAATCAAGGGTTACAGCTGCTACAGGTGTTGTATTGTATACTGGTGAATCTCTGCTGTTAGTGCACATATGCCTTTTGTTGCTAAATGTAACGTGAGGCGAAACACGGAACGTGTGATGACCAGCAAAAGCATAGAATGAACACCGGCAGGATCGGGGGGAATCCGCGGTGCGCTTTGGGAAGAAAAGAGCAGCCGTTGAGAGACTGCCGGTGGAAAGGCACGTACTGGGATACGCATGCATGATAATAACGACCGCCGTGAACCAACATATACCAACAATAACGGACAGTGAGAGTGTGGAAGTTTAAATAGAAGCTGGTGATGATGATGATAAACCAGAACCATATGTGCGCGATTGAAGCCGAGAGCTTCAGAGAAAGCGGCAGAGAAAGCACCTGACACGCTGAAGGGGGCCGAAGGGGGCATGGCAGGTGGATTCCTGACAGATAAACATGTACTGTATGTATTTTTATAGCATGCCTTCCTCAAACAAATCGCGGCAACGCTGTTGTGTAAAAAACCCCTTCAAAAACACGTGCATGCACATTCTCATTTATTAACGCACATCATGTACATAAAGAAATTTCAAGCACGTTAATATATTTTGATTTTCGTTTATCTCAATCATTGGTTACCTCGATGCTTTTTGGCGACCCCTAGGACATCGACATAAACGAGTTCCACTGTACATGTTTCAGTCAAGTAGCTTAGTCAAACTGTTATATATAAATAATTAACATTTTATTGGTATAAAGTGCAAAGCTACATGAAAAATTTAATAAATTGAAGAAAAAAATGACTAATGTATACTTTCTAGATTTTGAAAAAAGACGCAGGTAAAATGTACAAATTCACACAGACTGTAGCTATTAATTTAAATAACTTTTATTTTGAAAGAAGAAAATGGACGCACGTCTATAATTGGATGCTGTCTTCTGACATTACACGCCTAATCATTCGGACTGATACAAATAATGTTTTAAAAAGTCAATCACACTGAAAATCATCATCATCTCGAAAATAAACAACACTCTTAAAGGAAGCGTAAATTTGCCGGGACGCAATATCCTGGTGGGAACATTCACAAAATGTGTTAGAGCGTGTCCGAAAGAGATCGCCATGCCATTCTCTAATAAACGTCAAACAAACAGGTACGTGTCCATCCATTTTCATCAGTCTTAGAAGCAATATTAGCCAACTGTTTTATTATGTCGGTTGAGATTAATGTGTTTATGACAAAATGCACAATTTTAATCCTAAAAGAGATGACCATGCCATCGACTGAAGTAAATGGCAAACTAACAGGTAGCGTTGAATTTGCATTGAGAGGACAAGAGGTTGTCAAAGAATCTCCACTTAATACTGACTTTAAGAGCAGATGGCCAGCTTTGTTTCAAGAAAATGAGGTAATTCAGCTGAATGTCTTTAGGTAGGATTTTAAATTAAATTAAATATATTAAAATGTTAATAACTCAAATAAAATCATTATACCATATAAGATAGCTAGAGTAAAAGTCTTGGGTCTGTGTGTGGTCCATCAACATTGTTGAAAGAATAGACAGGAAATGCACTTAAGTTACTTTACACTAGACAATGCACTATCCATTTGTAAATAAAATTACTCAGTAGTTTAGTGGAACAGCAACTGGACGTTTTTCTCTGTTTTAGGTTTGTGCTTAATTCGTTCGCATAACAACTGTAGCCTTAATTTCTAAATTCTTCTCAAAGCTGGATGAACACCCAATTCTTTTGAGGATCTTTGCCAAGAGAGGTGGAGCTCAGGGACAACGGATAAGGAAACTTCTCGTGCCACTTACATAGGTATGATAGCCATGAAAATTGTTTAAATAGATGTATCAATCAGTTGTTTCTCACTTAATGACTTGTGTTATCTTGATAATGTATTTGTAGTTTATAGGCAGTTGTTGCAAATTTTCTTTATTTTCCCTAGTGTGCCTGCATTAATTTGAAGAGGGAGTGTGTCCTCAAAACCCTGTTTGTCTACCTAAATGAGGATCCTGACAATCTAATCAAGGAGTACATTATCAATATTGTGACAGAGACTTTGTGTATAACAATGTATTTTATATTTTAATGTACTTTGTTCTGTTTATAGGATGCAGATTTTTCCAATGCTTAAGCTGCCTCAAAGAAATGGTGATCAGCGTTTTTGTCATAGTGTTTTTGGCATTTTTTGGGTTATAGCACTAGAAGATATTGGTAATGTAGATAATGGTGTTGCTTTGCTAATTGGCCTAATATATGCCTTAAACCTAAGTTATTATAGGAGCTTCGATACACCTTTGAACTCCTGCAAAAAGTGTTCCTGGAGCTTGATGACAGAAACTCTCCTTTGTTTGCAATTACAGAGGTCAAACATTTCCTGTAGTTTTTCACTAGGTTTGCACACACTGCAGGAGGGATTTTGGCCCACTCCTCCACACAGATCTTCTTTAGATCAGTCAGGTTTCTGGCCTGTTGCTGAGAAACACGGAGTTTGAGCTCCCTCCAAAGATTCTCTATTGGGTTTAGGTCTGGAGACTGGCCAGAACCTTGATATGCTTCTTACAGAGCCACTCCTTGGTTATCCTGGCTGTGTGCTTCGGGTCATTGTCATGTTGGAAGACCCTGCCTCGACCCATCTTTAATGCTCTAACTGAGGGAAGGAGGTTGTTCACAAAATCTCGCAATACATGGCCCTGGTCATCCTCTCCTTAATACAGTGCAGTCGCCCTGTCCCATGTGCAGAAAAACACCCCCAAAGCATGATGCTACTACCCCCATGCTTCACAGTAGGGATGGTGTTCTTGGGATGGTACTCATCATTCTTCTTCCTCCAAACACGTTTAGTGAAATTATGACCCAAAAGTTTTATTTTGGTCTCATCTGACCACATGACTTTCTCCTCTGAAACATCCAAATGGTCATTGGCAAACTTAAGACGTGCCTGGACATGTGCTGGTTTAAGGAGGGGAACCTTCCGTGCCATGCATGATTTCAAACCATAACGTCTTAGTATATTACCAACAGTAACCTTGGAAACGGTGGTCCCAGCTCTTTTCAGGTCATTGACCAGCTCCTTCCGTGTAGTTCTGGGCTGATTTCTCACCTTCCTTAGGATCATTGAGACCCTACGAGGTGAGATCTTGCATGGAGCCCCAGTCCGAGGGAAATTGACAGTCATGTTTAGCTTCTTCCATTTTCTAATGATTGCTCCAACAGTGGACCTTTGTTCACCAAGCTGCTTGGCAATTTCCCCGTAGCCCTTTCCAGCCTTGTGGAGGTGTACAATTTTGTCTCTAGTGTCTTTAAACAGCTATTCGGTCTTGGCCATGTTAGTAGTTGGATTCTTACTGATTGTTTGGGTTAGACAGGTGTCTTTATGCAGCTAACGACATCAAACAGGTGCATCTAATTTAGGATAATAAATGTAGTGGAGGTGGACTTTTTAAAGACAGACTAACAGGTCGTTGAGGGGCAGGATTGTAGCTGATAAACAGGTGTTCAAATACTTATTTGAAGCTGTATCATACAAATAAATAGTTTAAAAATTATACATTTTTAGATTATGTCTCTCACAGTGGACATGCACTTACGATGACAATTTCAGACCCCTCCATGCAAAATAGCAGGGTGTTCAAATACTTATTTTCCTCACTGTGTGTATATATATATATATTACACACACAAATAACAAACAAATTTAAAAAGTTGTTACCTAATGAATGTATCCAGGCGGAACATCCCCATATCGAGGGTGTACCATGCATACCGTGTGGAGCCCTCCCCCCACCTCAGCTACTCAGACCGCATATCTGTTGGGCTAATTCCAGCATACCGACCACTCAACAGACATTCCAAAACGAGTCTGAAACACGTAAAACTCCAGGCAGCCACCTCTGCTCATCAGGACTGTTTTGAGTAAACTGACTGGGAGATGTGTGGGGAGGCTGCAACCAATGGCGATTCCATCTACTTCAATTCAATTCAATAACCTTTTTTTTTTTTTTTTTTTTATAGCGCTTTTAACAATAAACATTGTCTCAAAGCAGCTTTTCCCCTGATTATGTGGTGATAAAAGAAGAAATAATATGTTCTTTATAAGTGTGTTTGTATTTGATGAGCAAGCCGGTGGCGACTGTGGCAAGGAAAAACTCCCTGAGATGGCATAAGGAAAAAAATGTGAGAGGAACCAGACTCAAGAGGGAACTCATCATCATCTGGGTGGCACAAACTGTCCATTTATTACAGATGAACTAGGTCGAGTTCCTGTTCTTACTCTGTAATTTCATGGATCCCCAGGGCGTTTATAAGAAACCATCGCCAGCTGCACAGAGTGGCCTCCAATCAAAAGAACACCTTCCAGGGGCAGGTCAGATCCGAGATCTGACCTGATCTGAGGAAAACTCTATGCAGAGTTAACTCATGGAAGTCTGCTGTGCTAGACAACATTCCTGGCAAAGTCCTCAGGGAATGTGCAGAACAGCTAGTGGATGTCTTTACTAACATCTCCCTTTGCAGCGTCATTGTTCCTACGTGCCTCAAGACAATGACCATCGTCCTGTGCAAAACAAGTCAACATCTTCCTGCCTCAATGACTATCATACCATCGCACTTAAACCGATTGTAATGAAGTGCTTTAAGGGGTTTGTCATGAGGCACATCAAGACCCCAGCTACCACCCTCACTGGACCCCATGCACTTTGTGTATCATACAAACTGTTCCATGGACAAAGCCATTGCCACAACCTTCCATCTGGCCCTCACCCACTTGGACTATAAGGACAGATATGTATTCAACATATTCATCCCTCAGCACCTGAACACCTCCCTCTTCAACTGGATCCCGGATTTTCTGAATGGGGAGACCTCAGTCAGTCTGGATCAGGAACAGCATCTCCACCACACTGAGCACTGGGGCCCCACAGAGCTGTGTGCTCAGCCCACTGCTGTTCACTCAGCTGACTCTTGACAATGTACAGCTCGAACCATATCAAGTTCGCCGTTGACACAGCTATGGTAGTGTAGAGCCAACAACCTGACTCCGAACATTAACAAAACCAAAGAGATGGTTGTTGACTTTAGGAGAGCACAGAGCAGTAATTCTCCACTGAACATCGATGGATCCTCAGTGGAGATCGTTGGTGTTCATCAGTTGGAGAACTTCACCTGGTTACTCAACACCAGCTCCATCAGCAAAGAAACACAGCAGTGTCTGTACTTCCTGAAAAGGCTGAGGCAAGCCCATATTTCTCCCCCTATCCTAACCATGTTCTACAAAGAGACCATTGAGAGCCTCCAGAGCAGCTGCATCACTTCCTGGTTTTGGAACTGCACCGCCTCAGATCGCAAGACCTTACAGAGGATAGCGAGAGACTCTCTTCTCTCTTTTACAGACAATTACACCACACGCTGCATCTGCAAAGCCGACAGCATTGTAGATGATCCCACACACTCCTCACTCTCCTACCATTAGGAAAGAGTCTCTGAAACATTTGGGCCTCAGATCCAGACTGTGCAACATTTTTTTCCCTCAAGCCACCAGGCTCAACACACAGAACTGAACCGTACGAGCTCACACACACTTACTCAAATGTGTGTTTAAGTAAGCACCGGCACTAAGAGCGCACTGGCGTGTGCAACCGTAATGGCTGGGGTTGGTTCCCTGAATCAACCCCGGGCCGCAGCGGTGAGAGCATCCTAACCACTAGACCACCAGGGACCTCGAATTTACACTCAATACTAATCTCAATTCATAAACTCAATGTTTAGAATTCAAAACTTTAAAAATTCTTCACCACCACCCATTTATTTTATAAATATATTATACTGTTTAAATGCTATTTTGCACCCTTTTGATTGCTGCTCTTGCTGTTTTTGCACAACATTGTGTTTGTTTACAAATACACGTTTATAGTTCTCTTTTGCACATTGTACTGTAGAACATATTATATTGTAGGTTTACTGGTCAGCCCTATTATGTGTTTTGTGTCTCACACTGTCCTGCATTGTCTGTTTGCATTGTCTTTGTCTTGCACTGTTTGCACTAGGTTGCACATAATGCACAAATGTACTGCAAATACAAAAATATGTCAGCAAATTAAGTAGTGGTGGATCCAAATTTAATATCTTGTATGACTTTCATGAGCTTGAAGGACTGCATCCATGCGGTTTGGCAAGGATTCATACAATTTATTGATGAAGTCATCAGGAATAGCAAAGAAAGTAGTCTTGCATGCCTGCCAAAGTTCATCATTATACTTTGGTTTCGTCTTCCATCCTACCCCACCTATGCTCAATGATGTTTATGTCTGGTGACTGGGCTGGCCAATCCTGGAGCATCTTGATCTTCTTTGCCTTGAGGAACTTTGATGTGGAGATGAAAGTATGCGATGAAGCACCATCCTGCTGCAGAATCTGGCCTATTTTATGGTTGGGTATATAAGAGGTAGCTAAGATTTCTTGGTATTTTAGACTACTGATGTTGCCTTCCACCCTGCAGATCTCTCACACACCCCTATACTGGATGTAACCCCAGACAATGATTTTTTCGCCACCAAACTTTACTGTTTTCTGGGTGAATCTCAGATCCATGCGGGCTACAGTAGGTCCCCTGCAATATTTGCAGCGATTGTGGTGTAATTCAACAGAAGATTCATCTAAAAAATCCACCTTCTGCCACTTTTCCAGCGTCTATCCTTTTAGAAGGCTGTGGGCCTTGGCAAATGCCACATGGTTTTTCAATTGTCTTTTGTTTAATGCTGGCTTCTGGGCACTGATTGAAGACACAATCCGACAAACCGTTCTGGTTGACACAGTGACTTCAGGTGACCAGCTCTCGTGGAGCTCTGCTGCAGTGGAAAATGGGATGGCCTTGGATTTTTGAGCCAACAAACGGTCCTCTCGAACAGTTGTCTTGCACGGTCTGCCTGACCTGGGCTTGTTAATACCATCTTCAGTCTCTTCAAATCTTTCTCTTATCCTCTGTACTTGACGTTGAGACACATTGAAGGTGTCTGCCACATCAGCAGTGGATCAGCCTGTTGATATCTTAGACTTGTTTGCAGAGGTCTAGTTGCAGTTGACGTGAACGTCTAGTGTACTGGGTTTTTTTTTATCCACACCTGAGACCTAATTGATCCATTATTAGTCACAGGTGAAGCTAATATGACAAGGCAACAACTCTTATATCTTTGCAAAAATTTACTTAATGGGCTGTGAATATTAGAATACTTTTTGACAGTTTTGTTTTGCACTGAAACATTATTACAAAAGCTGTTGGGATTGAAATGAGCCATTTCTTGTAAAAAAAAAAAAAACATAGAAATTAGAAATATATTTCAGCGGCACTTTAGGTCAATTTGTACACAAGCGACAAGACTTGTCAGCGACTGTAGAATGCTTGCCTATTTATACAGTATAAACTGTGTATGCTTCTTGTTGTTGTAGCTGTTGATGCAGGCTGCAGCAGATAGTAAAACACTTAACATTTTTATTTTTACAAAACATTATTTTCAAACTGTGTGTGTGTGTGTGTGTGTGTGTGTGAGAGAGAGAGAGAGAGATAAAGAGAGAGAGAGAGAGAGAGAGAGAGAGAGAGAGAGAAAGAGAAATACGTTTTTTAGACAATTAAAATGAAAGCATTGTAGCAACATCTAATTAATCTCATTCTAATTCAAAATTCAACATCCTATTCGAAGGAGAAGGAAACAGACAAGCAGATCACATTTTTTCAATTTGATTAGACAAGAGCAGATGTAAGTGATGATAAAATATACATTGAAGCATGGAAAAAAAAAGCCTTATAATTGAATCATCACAGTGACTCATACACCTTTGATTTATTGCACCACATAATTTATTACAACTCATATTTCCAGGTTTAATTAAGAGCATTGATCATAAGAATGATTAAAAAGGGAAAGAACCTCAACACGGGTTAACTATCTGCCTGAAAGCCACAAAAATAGTCCCAAAAAAATCAGATTGGGGTTTAATCCTGAGTTTTCATGAATCTGATATTTTGCTGATTTGCATGATTCACACCAGGTGTTCAACAAAGAAGGGACACTGACAGTAATGAGGACGGAGACTGGGGAAACTGAAGATGGAGACTGAAGATTTCTGTCAAATTTAAACAAGGAACCTTGGAAACTGCAGACATTAGAAGCAAAATAATCAAAAGATTAAGCAAATGGAATATAGGGAATGTAGGCAATACTGCTAGGGAAATAGATACTTGTTAGAACAAAAAAAAAAAAAAAAGAATAGAGAACATCTAAAAAAAACAATACATGGGAACAAGTGTGAACTAGTCACTTATAAACTAAGTTTACAGACATCATATTAATGTTGTGAGATGGAATCTAGGGAAGATAAAAACACACTACAATCCCTGTACTAATAGAATTACGAAACTGAGAACCAACAAAAAAAATTAACCAGTCAAGATGTGCAATGACCTTCTTTCTCAGGGAAGGAAACATGCTCATTCAAATTTGTGTAAAATAAGGACCCTGAATTTGAGCTGTTTTTCAATACCACAAACACTGAAAAAAATCTGCCTACTTAAAGACCCTATTGCAGAGTGGAACGCAGGCCAGTGCAAATTGTTTATTACTTTGTTACTTTCATGTGGCTTGTATTAAATATAAGGATATGTTATATATGTGTACTCCTCCATATGCATGACTTTTAATAGTAATGCATTAATCAGAAATATGCTAAAGTTTCTTAGGAGAAGAAACAAGACAAAAGGAAGGTCAGAGAATTAGTGCATCTCTCTGTGTGCTGGAGGGATGGATAGGGTGATTTGGGAATAGCAGAGTTGAGGAATAGAGGGCTAGGAGTGTTAGGTCAGTGTAACTGAAATAAGTGTAATGGCACCTACTGTAACACCTACGGGATTTTTAAAAAGAAATCTGTAATTAAGCCTTCCCGGCAAGAGGATGTAGCCCATTGTATCCATCCATCCATCCATCCATCCATCTATGGTTCTTTTTAACTTCTTGTAAGCACTTTGACCCTAATCAAGTAAAAAACCCACATCATTCTCACTTTTTATTTTCTTTTTGTTACTCATTTCTCTCTATATTATATTTTCATATAACTAGACATTCACCATGGATCACAGTACCAAAAGGCCATGACTCATTTGAATCATCAGATTAAAGATAGAAAAAAGACAGAGAAAAACAGGGGAGGTGAGTGAGCCAGGTGAGGAGCAGTGAACCTGCGATATGTCTGAGAGAAGAGAGATTCTTTAATCCTAAAGCTTCAGATGAGAAATGTAAAAAAGCTTTAAAACTGCATGAGATCAGTGGAACTGCACCAGAGAGAGAGAGAGAGAGAGAGAGAGATAGAGAGAGAAAGAGAACATCTGTAACCTTAGACCAGCTCGCAACTTCACAGAGGTCTTGTATGGACATTCTGGGTTAAGTGCGCTCTGACCCCGAATGAGAACAAGTAGTAAGATTTGATAGCATAGATTATCCGTTTGCTGAGGGTCTGCTTATGAGCAATTATGATAATTGTTCCGACTTCCTCCAGCAGGGACTTGTCGGTTCAGCTTCTCCTGTCCGGTCTGGGGTCTGAAATTGAGGAGGATTAAATCCTGGAAACTAACAGGTCATGGGACAACCGAGGGCACTTTGGGGATGTAACCAGCTCTTGGGTGCAGAAACACAATGGCCAATCGCCTTTACTGAACTCCAGAAAGGAGGGTGCCACAGAGAGAGCCTGTGGATTCCCTACTCTCCTCACAGAGCAGAGAGCCAGCAAGAACACAATCTAAATAGACAAATGCCTCTATTAAGCCTCAGCCAAAGGCTCGAAGTAGGGCTCAGAGGGAGCCTCCAGCACAATGGCCAGGTCCCACCCAGGCACTCTAGGTCATACCGGAGGCCTCAACCTCAAGGTGCCGTAAAGAAAACGCGTCAGGAAAGGGTCTATGCCCAGTGAATGCCCCTAAACGGGGCGTGATACACAGAAATGAAGGACACATAGACTTTAAGAATGGATGGAGCTAACCCTTTTGCAAACTGTTCCTGCAGGAACTACAGCACTGAACCAACAGCACTGAACCAAACCAACCAGTGGACTGGGTCAAATTGGTACTGAGCACACCATACTGTGAACAGACTTTATCTCAAAGTATATGAACTCCTGGGAGAGGGAGCTCTGGGCTAAAGAATGGTTTCTATCACCTCAGTGGAGAGACCGAAACCTCAGAGATGTGCCCCCTTAGAGGAAACAGCCACAGCCTCCATAGCTCTGGTCAGGGTGAACTATTGTGCCCCCCGATTGAGAGAGGGGATCCATCCTCAAAAGAATCTTCTATTAGGGGGCGCAAAGACGTGAACAGATCTACCTGGGCTTTACTTAACTTCTCCCAATCTGCGCCATTCCCCGGGTCTCGAAATTGCCTCAACAGGGTGTCTGCTGCTTCTTTAAATTGGCCTGGTATATAAGCTGCTCTAAGGGAGAGGAGCTTCCCCTGATTGCCCTTATGTAAGAACCCATGGACCTGAGCCACCACTGAAGGGGTCTCATGTACAGGAGGCCAATTTGAATGACATTGGACGCTGCTGCCATGAGCCCGAGCAGTCTCTAAAATTACTTGACAGTGAGTGACTGCCCTTCTCTGATCTTCCTGATGGCTGTAAGGATGGACGCAATGGGCAGAAGAAAGCTGTGTGCTCATAGTCTTCGAATCCCATATGACGCCAAGATAGGTGGCTCTTGCACGTGGCCAACCATGATGCTTCCCACATCCAGCTCCCGCAGCAGGTTGGCTTGGTATGCCTTGGTATGCCTGTGGGTAGTGTCAGGGTCTTAAGGGAGGATTCCACACCCAGGAAGAGTTAGCATCTAGCATCTCTTCAACTCTGTAGCCATGATCCCTAAACCCCATGATGTTGGAATAGACCACCGACTTGAGGCTAAAGAGGCAGGCAGCTCAGGGAAAAATGGTAGACCCTGATGTGGAGGATGCGACGCTGGGAGCAAAAAAGCGCTCGTCGAGCTTGCTGGACAGAGCGGCTTTATGCTTTTCAGCTGGCCAAGCTATATATAGCTTCTCCACAGCATAGCTACAACACAATTCAGTAAAAGTATTTATATATGAAATATTATGCATCTTAAACAAGTTCTGTCAAGCTTAAATCCTATTAAACTTTTTTGGTAAATCTGTCTTGAATTCATGAATTGTTCAGATGAATTTTGAATGTCAATACTGAAATAGAGTGTATGGCAACATGTGTCAAACTCAAGGCCCACGGCCACATCTGGCCCAATGTACAATTACATCTGACCCGCAAGATGATTTTATGAAGATCTATTATTATTGTTATTAATGTCCCAGCGATATGAAGCGCTGATAACACAAACTACAGATCCCATAATCAGAGGCACATCAGTCGGTTATTTACCCAGGGAGAGTTTCTGAAGCGCTGCATGATGATGGTGTGAGACATCTGGTGTTTGACAAGAGATATTTTTATGGAAAGAAAAATATTTTAAGTTATTTAAAGTTTAAGATTATTTAAATCAAATCAAATTAAATTTTATTTGTCACATACACATACATACAGGGTACGACATGCAGTGAAATGCTTTTTACAATGGTCCAAGAAAAAGAAGGCAGATAAATAAAGTATAAAATCTATATAAAATATAAAGTTATATATGAGAAAAAAAGATGTACCTAAATTTCCGGACTATAAAGCGCACCCTTTTATAAGGTGCACCCACTGAAACTTACAAATATTTTTATTTTGAACAGAAATAAGCCACACCTGTGTATAAGCCACAGGTTTCTACACTGGAACTAATGAACTTTACAGGCTTTACCGAAAGAAAAATATGTTGTGGCTCCTTTAAGTGCAGAGCGGCATTTTGGGAATAGCATTCTTCCGGTATCACACGTGTGTGCATGTGAGACTGTGGATTATGTGCTTATTCTTTTCTGATGCTCATTTCTAAGTTTTTTTGACTAACCCATAACGCTGTTGCCAAGAAAGTGAGCTCTCCCTTAACCCAGACTCAACGCGTTACAACGGCTTGTATCTAAACAGTAGCCTACCAAGAAAGTCATTGTTCACTTATCTCTTGTCATCATCGTGCGTATAAAAATCAACCCCGGTGAAAGTTTTTCTCCCCATGCCGTGCAGCTCAGAACACAGGTGAAGGGCGTTTTTCCGTTTCTGTTCGGAAGTTTCATTGGTTTAATGTTATGTCGCTCAGTTTTTTGGCTTGAAGTTTTTTGGCTTGAAGAAAAACTCACGAAAAATCCATAAATTAGCTGCTTCGTTTTTTAAACCGCGGGGTTTAAAACGTGGGAAAAAAGTAGCGACTTATAGTCAGAAAAATACGGTATATACAAAATATGCTTATAGCAGTAAGCAGTATAACAGTAAACAACAGTAAACAAGTTTCCTCTAGTTGCACCGCTTTGTGTCCTTTACCGCTCTGCGAACACTGTAAAATGCAGCCTTGTACTCGTCCATGTCCCCAGTGGCGAGCCCCGTGTTGTAGGCAGCGGAGCGGGATCTTAGCCCATCGCGGATGGTTTTATCTACCCACGGCTTCTGTTTGGAAAATGTTCTGATGGTGTTTTTTTGCACCGTAAACATGTTGACATCATCAGAGCTGCACCTGAACATGTCCCAGTCTGCGTCATCCAAAGCGTCCTGCAGAGCAGCCACCGATTGGTCAGTCCAGCACGCGACCTCCATCTGAATTGGAGCTTCCTGTTTCAGCCTTTGTTTGTAAACAGGCATGAGGAAGATGGCGGCATGGTCCGATGTGAGCATGCCTTCTAGCTTGTCTGAATGTTGTGTAACAGTGGTCCAGTGCCCTTTTGCCCCCTGGTAGGGCAGGTGATGTGCAGATGAAAGTTTGGTAGTGCGCGCTTGAGGTTGGCACTGTTAAAATCTCCTACCACAATGAGCGCTGCGTCCCGATGCTGTGTTTGGTAAAGTGTTATTGTCTCATGTAAATCCCATACTGCAGTGTCCGCTTGAGGTGGAATATAAACGGCACTGACTATGACCATGCTGAATTCCCGAGGTAGATAAAAGGGCCGACATTTGACAGTCAGTAGTTCCAGGTTTGGTGTGCAGGAGTGTGAAAGGGGAACGATGCTCGCGCTGTCGCACCAGTGGTTGTTAACCATTAGACACACTCCACCCCCTCTTGACTTTCCCAACTTCAGTGTTCTGTCCATGCAGTAAACCGAGAAAAACTCGGCAGGCTGGATGGTGTGTTCCGGTACTGCTGGGTTCAGCCATGGTTTGGTGAAGCAGAGAAGGTTGCAGTCCCGAATGTCCAGAGGAACTTGACCCTTGCCCTGAGGTTGTCAAGCTTGTTTTTTTACAGTGACTGGACGTTGGCTAACAGGATACTAGATAAGGGAGTGTGGTGTGCCTGTTCCTGATGCCGGCTCATTTCCCTCGCGGATGCCGGTACGGGTCGCGTCCTTTGTTCTCCCTCAGGATCTTGCTCGTCCAGCATGGGTTCATGTTTAAAAACGACGAAAGGTGAGTGCATTGTACACCAATAGATATGAGTGTCTCTGTGATACCTAATACTGTCCATCTTGTGTAGATGGAACTGTAACTAATTAAATAAAAATATGAAATAAACAAAAAAAGAGAAAACGTAGCCGGAGCAGTCGTGACGGCAGTCGACCTCACTTGTATTTTTATAAAATGGCATAAGAGCAAAGAAATCTGATTGTTTTGATTTGTTATTCTAACGTTTACTTAAAAGCACAATTTTTATAGATTTTTTTTTAGGGTTTTTTTGCAGCATGTTCATATTTCTAACTTGTATCATTTTGACAGGAAATATTTTTATGGAGGGCAAAATATTTTAAGTTAGTTGAAGTTTAACTTGAATTATTCTGAAATAATATTTCTGTCTGTTTTTATTTATATTTATGTATAAAAAAAAAAGAAAAAAAAAAAAAAAAACATTTAGTTTTAGTGTGTTCAATAAATGATTATCCTGTTCGGTCCGCAACCTAAAGAGTGCTTTGAGTTTTGGCCCCCTGTGCAATTGGGTTTGACACCCCTGGTGTATGGCATTAGATTAACCAATGGTGTGTAGGGTAGCCAAAAATTGTACTCAAGTAAAAGTACTGTTACTTCAGAATAATATGACTCAAGTAAAAGTAAAAAGTAGACATCCAAATAATTACTTGAATAAGAGTAAAAAAGTACTTGAAAAAACTACAAGTACTGAGTAACTGTTGAGTAACGTCTGATTTATTTTTGAACACAAGACAACAATTAGACAGACAAAAACACAAAATAATCTTTAGGCAAATTATGGCTCATCCAATCAATAAAATTAATTACAATTAATTACAAAATAGCTTAAATTAAAATAATTCAGGTAAATTAAATTACTTAATAAATAAAATAAATAAAATAAAAATAAATAAATAAATACGCACAAGTAACACAAATTTCCAAACCTTTATACATTTTTACTAGGAGGAAGCAGTCAACGTAAAATGTGTGTGTGCATGTGTGAAAACATGCAGAAACAAACTATTTGACCAAAAAATCACTCAGTGATGTTGTAAATGACCATATATGGTTGTCACTTTGATTTTTTCTTGAGGATGGTACGTTTCAGCATGTTTCTTGAGCATGTTAGGTTATGCAGTAGGTGGAGTAACGAAAACGTAATTAGTTCAGCAGAAAAGAGTGAAGATTCATGTTCCTATATAGTCCATATACATATATGTGTTTTCCAGTAAACAGAGGCTAAATTCTGCTTAATTTCATTTTAGTTCCCTTTGGTAAAGTGGAGCGAGTTATGTGATGTCGACATATGTTACGTGTTATAGTTTATTTCAAAGTCCTATGAGCCTGTTAGCATGTACATGTTAATCATTGAGCTCTGCTAGTTAATTAAATGTTTTATATTGTCTTCATTCACTTTATCATTTATATTTTATATGTTTCTCTGTAAATGTAAACTTTATTTATAGTATTTTTTTGTATATGAGTTATATTTATTAATGTTGTTTCTTAGTGTAGTTTCAAGGTGCTACACAAACTAAGGTTTAATGGCGCTCTTCACGAGCGAAATAAAGTAAGAAGCACCCATCGGAAACTCTCTGTGTCTCTTTTATGGATACCATTGGGCAGCTACAGATGTCACTATTAAACTTCAACAGTAGCTGGCTTTCAAGGTTCTTGCTGTGATCGTTTAGCAGTAAACAGGAGTCCTGCATGACTGAAAAGTCTCTCACAGGCTGCAGATGCAGGAAGACCTGTGTTGACTTTAAGTGACAGATTCTTGATGTGAGGAAAGGTGTGGAGTAGATCAATACCTGCAGGGGAAGGACATGAAAAGTACCTCTCCAGCTCTCCTACTTGTGATTTTCCCAACTCTGGATGCAAGGAAGTCATCTTTATCAGAGGGGCTGCTGTTTGTGCTGGTGACATCATCCAGGTCGGTGTCAAGGTGATTTCTGATGTGGTCAAGGCCTGTGGGTTAATCATTTTAGGGCAAGATAAATAGTTTTCCAAAATAATTTAATCTGCACATTAGTCTTACCCTTCTACTGTATAGTCTGTCAAGCTGCTGATGTTTGACATTAAAAGCTACCTGAGCTTCTAACTATATTGCCACCCTGTGGTTTGTCACCGATACACTATAATCTTAAATGACAGTAACATTATACAGATTTATATAGGTCAATGTCTACTGGTTCACATTTGAATTGATAAACAAGTATATTTACCAGCATTTAAGATGTTCACCTCAGTGGTGAAGGATGTTCTGAATCTTGGTAGGAGTGTTGCTGCTGCATTCAGCTCAGGGTCTTTCATGACGTCTCCAAAAAGTTTCTGGATCCCTTGCTGCAGGGCGTGAACAAGAGGTGTACACATTTTGCAAGTTGACTCCAACCTCTTCAGCTTGTCCCGCAAATGGTAAAGTGTTGACAGCAGGAGGCCCATATGCATAGATGATTCTCCTTGGAGGATATTAAGGAGCATGGCAACAGGCTTCATCACAGCAGCACACTCGACCAAAAACCCCATTTCAGCTGGATTGAATCTATAAAAGATGTAACAATAAAAAAATTTATTATAGCTATTTCCGGTACAGTGTCTTTATTATGCATTGTACATGTTAAATACATAAATAAATAAAAATAAAATACATTCGTTTCATTTTTTCATTTAAGTCATCCACAATTGTCACACACCATGCAAAAAAAACTTAGTTACTTGAGACAAGTGGATTTACTTATTAATCAGCAAGGCTTATTTATTTTTATTATTCTTTAAAAACAAAATATACATTTTGTCAACTTACATCTTTATCTTTAATGCTGTGCTGACATTGCGAATTGCTTGTCCTCCTTGCTCTCGGTGAATGCGCACAATCCTTTCTACAGTGAGGAACAGGGAGCTCCAGCGTGTCTGATTGGGTTGGAGAAACTGCAGCCGGCATTCACGTTCCACTGTCTCATGAGCCATGAGCATGACATTTGGCAAAAGCAGACCGAGACAGCCTCGTGTAGGTTTCGTTTGCAGCTCCTCCTGCAGCAGTGGCATTAACTGTGGATATAAGATTGAGGAGATGGCATGCACACTTTTGGTGCCTTGGAAGTTGGTACTCAAGGCCTGTGTTGTCATCCAGAATAGCAGACACATCTTGATACTCCACCTCTGACTCACTCTGATCGTCTGTTGCATCATCAACGGTGGAGTCACTGTCCTCTTGTACATTGGTGGCTTCCTCCTCTTTCACCTCACCATATAATCTAAAGGCCTTCAGGAAGTTTGAGCCACTGTCTGTTGTCATTCTGATCACTTTTTCCCTGATTTGGTACTCAGAATGTATTTCCTCCAATGCAGCTGCAAGGATGTCAAAGGTGTGCAAGCCTTTGACAGGTCTACAAGCCAATGCAGCGGAGTGCCTCTCCAGTCAGGTGTTGTCTATCCAGTGACAAGTGACACCTAAGTAGCTACGTTGTCTGGCAGACCAGCAGTCTGTTGTGGTAGCAACATAGTTCACAGCACTCAGCTTTTTGATGATTATGTTCTTCTTGTGTTTTGCAGCTCCTTTTATTCTTGTGCATAACGTTTTCCTTGTCATTACTGTATGAGGTTGCAAGGTTTCTATCAAAGTCTTGAAGAATGGCGTCTCAACCATAGAAAATGGTTGGTTGGCATCACATACAAAATTTATCACCAGCTTGTCATTTTTGAAGTGGAACAGCCAAATTCTCGTTTTGTCTTAACATTTTTTTAATCAGTTATGTCGATTCTTTTATGTCGACAAACCCTAATATCTCGAGCACAAGGGGGGGCAAATTTGCGAATTAACGGCAGTTATCTCGATCCGCATGTCCAATCGCCGGCTCAAGCCACATCACCATCTCACTACCGTATTTTCGCGTATAAAAGATGCGTCTTATAGAAAGTTTTACATACCCCTCACCCAGGGTGCATCTTATATACACGAAAATACGGTAGTGAGACGGCAAAGTGCAGCCGCAGAAAAACTCGTGGAAGTGGCGGAAAAATCAAGCCTTACAGATGCTACAGGGGTAGAATACTTTTCAGAGCTGTGTCAGAGTGAAATGATTCCAGAATTTAATTTTGACACTGGTTAGTTTTTTGTTAAAACGAACTACACCCCGCACATTTTTTTGTGATTTTGTGAGCGATCTTTGTGTTTGCAATGTTGGAGAATATAATAAAGGTTTGTTAGTTGGTGTACTTATGCCTTTTGGTGTAAACAAGCATGTATGTACATTTTTATAGCATGCCTTCATCAAACAAATCGCGCCAATGCTGTTGTGTAAAAAAAACAGCAAAAAAGTGTGCATGTACATTCTCATTTATTAACGCACATCATATAATATATTACCGCCATATTGTTTTTCGTTTATTTTGATCATCTGTTATCTCAACGCTTTTTGGCACACCCCTACGCCGGCGGCATAACCGGGTTCCACTGTATATATATATATANATATATATATATATGTACACAGGGCTCTCAAGTTTTACCAAAAGTTTAGATTGAGATTACATCTGTAAGGGTCAGGGCCACTCAGGTACTTGCAGTAGCGTCCCCTCTGCACCCCTCAGGTTTTTTGGTAACAGTTTAATTTTACATATTGTTTTGTAAACAAACCATTAATGAGCCCCATTCACTTTTATAGTATTCTTTTTTCCTACTACGGAAGTGAATGGTGCTCATGATTGGTTTGGTTACAAACATTCCTCAAAATATCTTCCTTCGTGTTCTTCAGAACAAAAACATTTATATAGGTTTGTTACAATGTCTCTGTTTGTGTGTGTGTGTGTGTGTGTGTGTGTGTGTGTGTGTGTGTGTGTCTGTCTGTCTGTGACCGTTTTTGAGAGAGAGATAGTAGGCTACACATTTCAGCTTATGGTCTTTTGTGTTGTGATTGTTGCACATTTGATGCCTTGATTGAGATTGAGATTACATCAGTTAGGGTCAGGGCCACTCAGGTACTTGCAGCAGCATCCCCTCTGCACCCCTCAGGTTTTTGGTAACAGTTTAATTTTACATATTGTTTTGTAAACAAACCGTTAATGAGCCCCAGTCACTTTCATAGTATTTTTTTTTTCCTACTCTGGAAGTGAATGGTGCTCATGATTAGTTTGGTTACAAACATTCCTCAAAATATCTTCCTTCGTGTTCTTCAGAACAAATACATTTATATAGGTTTGTTACAATGTCTGTGTGTGTGTGTGTGTGTGTGTGTGTGTGTGTGTGTGTGTGTGTGTGTGTGTGTGTGTGTCTGTCTGTCTGTCTGTCTGTCTGTCTGTCTGTCTGTGTCTTTGTGAGACAGAGTGAGAGAAAAATAGTAGGTGCCTTGATGAAAGGGCAATAATAATGAAATACATTTCTACTCCTTATATAAATTTCAGGAAGCCTTTAGTGCGTTCCTTTGTTTCAGGTAAGCTAAAGCTTCTGGTTGCAAAGCTGTTTTTGTTTCTCAAAATATCTTGCTTCATGTTCATCAGAATAAAGAAATTTATACCAGTTTTTAACAACATGAGAGTGAGTAAATGACAGAATTTCTTAATTGAGTGAACTATCCCTTTAAATATGTGTTTGCAAGAAACAACACGTCTGATGTCATCTGTTAGTCGGCTCTTGCGGTGCTGAGTAAAGTTGAGCACATAAAAAAAAACTCGAAACAGCTGAACTCGACAAAGCTGCTCTGTGTATGCCTGTGCCTTGTCCATTAATTCAATTGTATATAGCAGGAAAAGTTCTCCCTTATTCTCAGTGTAAGAAATACAATGTGTGAGCGTGTAAACTGACTGAAATGCATGTCTCACGGTGAAGACTTGAGAGCTCTGTCATATGTAACCTAAAAGACAAACATGCGCCTATCTATAGCAAAAAAATAAAACATTTAGTAAACTTACCGCTACATGTTTCCTCAAGTTAGATTTTGAGTTTTTAAATGCTGAAATGTCTGTTTGCTTTGGCAGACACAGAAGATACCTCATAATGTAGCTGCTCTCTCGCACTTTTACTAAGGTAAACATGCTTTCAATACGAGGCCAGGGGTGCAGGTTTTCCTCCTCGTTTGTGTCTGCATTACCAATGGTTGATTCTGACATGTTTGTGTTGCTAACTAACCCATCCCACCGCTGAGATTCAAATCAAATCAAATCAAATTTTATTTGTCACATACACATACATACAGGGTACGACATGCAGTGAAATGCTTTTGACGACGGTCCGGCATGAGGGAATAAAATAGGGTAAAAAGGAGAATAAAAATATAAACATTATAACAAAATTTAAAGAAAAAAATATAGTAAGAAAAAGAAGGCAGATAAATAAAGATATAAAGATATATACATATATATGTATATATACATACATATACATATACACTGAAAATGTACACAGAAAAATGTACACAGAAAATGCTTATTGCAGTGTGCAGTTAACCAGTAAACAACAGTAAACGAGTTAGGCATGGTTTTGATTGTCCATTAAAGTCCGTGTGCAGTAAGGTGTGGTGTAAAGTGTCCTTGTGCGGGATGGTGTGGTATATAAAAAAAAAGGAATATAAAAAAATATGAAATAAATATGAAAAAGAAAATATGAAAATGAAATGAAATGTAAAGTGCACTGTGCTGTGCAAGTCCAGTGTATAATGTGCCGTAGCACGAAAAGTGTGATTGTGCAGGGGGAAAAAAGGGTGGTGATGGAGAGAGTGGGCCAGTTTTTAGGTCCTGGGTGTTTCCTGGTTTAAACTCCGAATGGCCTGCGGGAAGAAGCTCCTCCTCATTCTCTCTGTGTTCGCCTTTAGGGAGCAGGAGCGTTTCCCCGAACGCAACAGAGAAAAGAGTCCATTGTTGGGATGGCTGAGGTCCTTCACAATTTTCCTGGCTCTGGTCCTGCACTGCGTGCTGTAGATGTCCTGCAGGTCAGGTAGCTCGGTGTGGATGGTACGTTCAGCTGAACCACCCTCTGGAGGGCTTGTCTGTCCTGCATGGTGCTGTTCCCGAACCAGGAAGTGATGCTACCCGTCAGAACACTCTCGATGGTGCAGGTGTAAAAAGTCTTAAGCACCTAAAAGGTTAGTTTAAAGTCCCTTAAGCGTCTCAGATGGTACAGACGCTGCCGGGCCTTCTTCACCAGGGTGTTAATGTGACATGACCAAGACAGGTCCTGTGTGATGTGAACACCCAGGTAACGGAAACTGTCCACTCTTTCCACTGGAGTCCTGCAGATGTTTAGCGGTTGGTATGACCGCTCCTGCTTCGTGCTGAAGTCCACGATCAACTCCTTAGTCTTGCTGACGTTCAGGAGAAGGTTGTTCTCCTGGCACAATCTCTCCAGGTTTTTTACTTCCTGTAGGTAGGCCGTCTCGTCGTTGTTGGAGATCAGGCCCACCACAACGGTGTCATCAGCAAACTTGATGATGGTTGTGGAGTTGGAAGTGGCCACACAGTCATATGTGTACAGTGAGTACAGCAGGGGGCTCAGAACACAACCCTGGGGAGCTCCAGTGCTGAGGGTGAGGGTGGATGAGGTGTGCTTTCCCACCCATACAGCTTGTAGTCTGTCCGTCAGAAAGTTTGAGATCCATTGACACAGCGGCAGGCTGAGTCCCAGGACATCCAACTTAGAGGTGAGTGTGGAGGGAATTATGGTGTTGAACGCTGAACTGTAGTCCGCGAACAACATCTTTGTGTAATTCCCGTTTCTTTGGTCCAGGTGGCTGATTGTAGTGTGGAGAAGATGTGCAATTGTGTCCTCAGTCGAACGGTTCTGACGGTACACAAACTGTAGTAGGTCCAGTGTGACCGGTAGTGAGGCAGTGATGAAGTCTCTGACCAATCGGTGGCCGCTCTGCAGGACGCTTTGGATGACGCAGACTGGGACATGTTTCGGCGCAGCTCTGATGATGTCAACATGTTTACGGAAGCGAGAAGATGTGCAATTGCGTCCTCAGTCGAACGGTTCTGACGGTACACAAACTGTAGTAGGTCCAGTTCATCGGGAAACTAACGGATGATACGGTGCAAAAAAACACTATCAGAACGTTTCCCAACCAGAAGCCGTGGGTGAATAAAACCATCCGCGACGCTCTGAGATCCCGCTCCGCTGCCTACAACACGGGGCTTGCCACCGGAGACATGGATAAATACAAGGCTGCAAGATTAAATATGGTAATGTGAGATTGAGTATGGTAATGTGACGAGACTGCACAACTACGTTTGATTGGTGAAACACAGTCACGTGGTAGAGCCTTAACGGAAGTTTCTCTCTCTGTCAAAATAACACATTAAAATTGATGCGTAGAATACCAAAAAGGTAAAAAGAAAAGTAACAAGCTATTTGTAGCCTAACGTAGCGGAGTAAGAGTACAGTTTCTTCTTCACAAATCTACTCAAGTAAGAGTAAAAAGTATAGTGATTTAAAACTACTCCTAGAAGTAAAAACTTACTTAAGTAAATGTAACAGAGTAAATGTAACTCGTTACTACCCACCTCTGCCAATGATCAACTAGTTCTCTAAAATAGGTCAAAGGTAAATCTTGTTAGCCTTCAATTGCTGACAAACAGAGCAAAACACAGAATTGCAATTTCTGAAAATGGCTGAACAACCATGTATTACAGTACAGTAAAAGTGTAAATCCTGTCCGGTCGCTTGCAATTAATATAAATCAAAAAAGCATCCAAATAAATCAATGATACCATACAAAAAAAATTCAGCCTTGTGTATTTTCAATTATTGTAATTCAAACCATAATTTATATCAGAAAATACTACGCAGAAAATGTGTAGCATCATGCTGACAACATTACTAAACATTTTGACTTTCTTGTTTGTCAACAATACCAAAAAATCTTGTCATTCTGATAAGAATGAGATGTTCATTGACCCAAATACTTACATTTGAGAGATAAACTAAGGATTTTGAGAAAAGTACAGGCTTATGCAAGATATCCAATGTGTTGTGCTTTTTGTCGAATTTTTTTAGATGCACTTACTGGTTGGGAAAATCAAAGGTTGATTTGAGAAAAGCTTCAAAGCAAATGAGAAAAATTATAAATGTGTGCAGGTGGGGATACAGATGGGGATCGATCCCCGGTCAGGAAACCAACCCCAGCCATTAGGGTTGCACAAGCCAGTGCACTCTTAGTGCCAGTCCCAAGCCTGAGTAAATAGGAAAGGTTGTGTTAGGAAGGGCATCCAGCGTAAAACGTGCCAAATTAAATATGCAGATTAGGAATCAGCCTGGGCAACCAGGCCTGGGTTACCAACAACCGGCACAGGGTACAAGTGGAAATTGGGCTACTGTTGGCCCAAGGAGGAGAAGGAGAGGAGGAAGTCATCTACAGAGACAGCAGGAAAAGGAGGAGTGAGAGATGGGAGGCTAGATAAAGCATAGTAAACAAGAGAGGTAGCAGATATGTTGTTGTGTGTTCAGGAGACCAAGTGTATTTTAGTAAGAGTATAGTGAAGGTGATAAGAGTTTCTGATAGGGTTATGAACATGAAGCTGGAAGTTAAAGGAGTGATGATAAATCAGTGCCTATGCTCCACAAGTGGGTTGTGAGATGGAGGAGAAAAAAAAAATCTGGAGTGAGTTAGATGAAGTGGTGGAGAGTGTATCTAGGAAAAAAAATATTGGTGATCAAGGCAAACTTTAATGGGCATGTAGGTGATGGAAACAGAAGTGATGAGGAGGTGATGGGTAGGTATGGCCTTAAGGAGAGAAATGTGGAAGGGCAGATGTTGGTAGATTTTGCTAAAAGTATGGAAATGGCAAAGATAAATACTTAGGGAGGATCATAGGGTGACGTATAAGAGTGGAGGAAGGTGCATATATGTTAGATGGACAGGTTGACGGACAAGGTCAGACAGGAGTCTCCGTGGACTATGATGTTTGTGATGATATTGTGATTTGTGGTTAAAGTAGGGAGCAGGTTGAGAATAGCCTGGAGAGCTGGAGGTATGTGCTAGAAAGAAGAGAAATGAAAGTCATTAGGAGTAAGACAGAGTACATGTGTGTGAATGAGAGGGAGAGCAGTGGAGTGGTGCAGCTGCAGAGAGAAGAGGTGGTGAAGGTGGATGAGATTAGGTTCCTGGGGTCAATAGTGCAAAGTAATGAAGAGTGTGTTAGAGAAGTGAAGAAAAGAGTGCAGGCAGGGTGGAGTGGGTGGAGAAGAGTGCCATGAGTGATTTGTGATAGAAAGGTATCTGCAAGACTGAAAGGGAAAGTTAATAGGAATTTGGCGAGGCAGTCTCTAGGTTAAGTATCTAACCTTAGTTGCCTGAGAGTACGAAAGGCTGCATCGCAACGCTTTGGAAATGCCTGTGTTGCTCACGCTCTGAATCACATATGAAATCCAGCCAACGGCAAGCAGGTGGGTGACGTCACGACCAGGATGATTCTAAAAAATGAGAAGGGAAGTGCGGCAGGGATTCATGGAGTGTGGCTCTGAGACCCAGCATATTGTTCCCTCAGGGAACTAATGTTACATATGTAACCTAGAGACATTTCCTTTTGGAAACTCGAGCTGTCTTACAATGCTTTGGGAACGAGTGTCCAATCATGTCACACTGACCAGTCCTTGCCTAGTGTGTGAAAGCACAACCAAAGTGCAGGACATAGGGGCAGGGAGTGGCTCTAAGATCAAGGTAAGAACCTGATGAAGGTCAGCGGGGTGGACCAGCCCGCAGCATTGCAAATGTCCTAGAGTGTGGCTCCAGCGGACCCAGCCGTAGAAGCCGCCACACTCCAAGTGGGGTGAGCCTTAACCCCAAAGGAGTGGGAAGACCAGAACGGGAGGACCCGGTATTGGTATTGGCTTCGCACCTGAAAGCAAACATCAAGAACCTCCTGTGAGTAGGATGGATATGTGGAAGCATGTGTCCTTTAGATTTATCGTGACAAACTGGTTCTCAAACCTGATCTGAGACCCGAATGGCTAAGGAGTGAGCATCCTGAAACTGAGTGAGTGGTGAGCATCCTGAACCATAAGTGAGTGGTGCCAGGAGGGTAAATCTAGAACTGGATGCTACACCCCATCCTTCTTTGTAACCATGAAGTACTGGCTGCAAAAGCTGGACTCCCTGACAATGGGAGGAACCACCTCGATGGCTTATTTCCTTAGGAGAGTGCACACTTCCTGTTCCAGGACCAGAGCCCGCTCAAACTTATTTGGGAAGCCCTTCTCTACCGTGCGCAGGACCCACTGAGCCGTTGGAGCCTCCTAAGAGGCGGTCTCCTCCATCCGCTATGAGACCTGGCGGAGGTTAAAAGAGACACCCACTGGAGGTGGGTGTGCCATAATGAGGTGTACACTGTCCTTCTAAAGATGAGGCTCTCTGGTTGTCAGGGTTCATGTGTTCATTCATGTGTTGTTAATGTAATGCTTGAAGTTCGCATTGCAAGTTATTGCTCGTAATGCAAGCTACATTTAAATAAAGAATTTTGCGTGTCCTGCAAGGCATTTGTAAAGGGCATTACTTGAATTTATGGTACCAGATGTTTCCAAACGGACAGTTTTAATTGCCAGATGTGTGCTTCATTGCGCATTTTGGTGCTTGATTCGAGACTTGCAGGATCAGTAAAACAAATGTTCAGTGATTAAAAATTACTTTTTGCTGCAGATTTACATTTTTTATATCTAAGTAAAGAAAGGACTTTGTTAAAAAAAAAAAAAAGGTGTTTTGTGTTGAAGGTTTTAATGCCTCTTGCCTCTAAATTGCCTCTTTTATATTTATACTTGTAATGAAAATGGTGCATTAATCGTGGGTTAATAAAATTAGCAGAGGTGGGAGACTCGAGTCATATGACTAACTCGAGTCAGACTCGAGTCACAATTTTCTGGACCTGAGACTTACTTGACTAGATCTCTGAAAAGACTCGACTTGACTTTAGACTTGCTCCTTGTGACTTTAGACTTGACTCGGACTTGTGCCTATTTACTTGAAATGACTTGTGGAAAATATTTTTTTCAATTATTGTGATTTTTTGTATATATATTTAAGAATAGACTATTCTTCGGCGAACCCAATCCACTCTTCCGCATGCGTAAACCGCTAGACGCTATCTGGAAGCCGCTTGCCGCCTGCCAAAACAGTAGATCCCTCCGCAGACAAGACAACATGTACACCGCAACAACACCAGCCCCACCCCCGATAATAAAGTTCGGGTTTAGAGATTACGCGTACATGGCGAGTTTGATTTTTTGCAAATCTAATTCACTGTAATTTGCCTTCACATTGGCATTATTTTAAACTGTCCAGACATCACAGTTTAACACTAAAGTGGTCAAGAGTTAAAGTTGTTATGGCCAAATACATAAATCTGGTTTGATGTACGTAAATATCTCCATAAATACTGGGGCATGACCTGATAGTTTTTTGTTTTTTATTTACATTATTAAAGATATTAGAAAAATAAATGAAAAGCCCTAGAGTAACATGATCATAATAGTTTGTGGATAACTCTTAACAGAGCAAACAATGTTGGGTTCATCACCTTTTAAAAACCACTGCCTCACTTGTACAGTAAGATTTTTTTTTTTCTGATATTGATATTCTATTTTGAGTATGCAACCCATTGTTTGGTGTCTGATTAGATGACAGAGTATACTTTACAATTATAGGTATTATTATTACTATATGTTGAGATGGGGACATGTGACTGTTCACTCCATGTTTACACAGATACATCAGGGTATTCATAGATAGAAATGATCCAGTTTAACAACAGTAGTTCTGACTCCTCCTGAGAAGGTAACATCAGCACATTCTACTGTCTAAAAAACTTAAAATTAATTCTTGTTTACTTGTTTATTTAATTTATTTTTATTTTAGAGCATTTAAAGTGCTTCTTAACTATATTTTATTATACACAAGTTAATTTATTTATTTTTGTAACCCATCATCAGCCCTCTGTGTCTAAATAAGTAAAAAAAAGGGACAATATTATAGAAATGAAACTTGATATATTTTTTTCAGAGATATTTTTTTCAGTAGTCAATGTGCAGCTTGTATAGAGGTAGATATTTACTGTCCTCTGAATATACCTTAATATACATTATTGTCAAAATAGCTGGCAAAAAAAAGTACACCCTAAGTCAGGGGTGGCCAACCTGCAGCTTGCAAGCTGCATGTGGCCTTTGGCTGGTTTCGTGCGGCTCTTACGTTCATATTGAAGTTTGTGTTTGTGTTTTTTTTTATGTACGTGTTCGCTTAGCTTAAGGTTCAATACGGTGTTTTTAAGACTTAAATGATCTTGCCCCTACTGGGAAACTTAGGGGTTTATTCATCTCACGCACATGCGCATTTGACGAAAATACCGTATTGAACTCAAGCGAAGTGAACACACACATAAAAAAAAAACACAAACAAAGTCTGTGTTTTCTACCCTGTGAAATCAAAGCATTGATCTGTTTTGACTGACACCCATTTGAAAGAATTGCTTCGAGTGGCAACAACGGAATAAGAGCCATATTTGAAGGGGATTGTTCAAGGCAAGGAATGCCAAAAGTCCCACTAAGTAACATGCATAGTAAAAGAAAAACGCTATTGTAAATTATTATATTTTTGTTTGTGGACTTGGTTAAACTGAGAGTTTGTGTGTGTGTGAGACAGTGCACACAATGTTCATTGTTGCAAATGACTGGCCTGTGGTCTTAGAACTGTACTGAGTCAATTTCTGTCATTATTATGGTGTGTGACATTTACAATAAATCTGGCTGAGCAGAGGTGTGTATGTGTGTGTGTGTGTGTGTGTGTGTGTGTGTGTGTGTTATATAAAGGGATGGGTGATGTTCATGTGTGCCCATGTGTAAGATGTGGCTCTTTGCGGTAACACAGTAAAAAAATGTGGCCCTAAGTGATAACAGTTGTACGTCGATTAGCCATGCAAAGCCACTTGTCCTATTCATCATGATTGTTTTTGATTGCTTGATCGGACCATACTAATTTGTGTCTTGTAATAGAGCAGTTAAAATTTAGTGCTTTGAGTATAATTCTCTCATATTGACCACTGGATGTTTAACATGGCACAGCAAAGAACTTTCAAAAAAAAATTCAAGAATTAGAATAATTGCTCTCTTCAAAAAATGACAGAGGCTATAAGAAGAACGGTAACACCCTGAAATTACAGCACAGTTGCCAGGGTTATGCAGAGGTTTTCAACGACGGGTTCCACTCAGAACAGGCCTTGCAATGGTCCATCAAAGATGTTGAGCCCTAGTGCTGTGCATCAGGTGCAAAAACTGGCTTAAAAAAGCATACTCATTACTGCTGCTAGCATTGCTTTAGAGCAGTGGTTCTTAACCTTGTTGGAGGTACTGACCCCGACCAGTTTCATATGCGCATCCACCGAAACCTTCTTAAGCGGGGCGTGTCATCATGAATCATATGAGTCGGGTGTGTGTCTTGACCTCCGCCGAACCCCTGAGACTGGCTCACCGAACCCCTGGGGTTTGATCGAACCCAGGTTAAGAACCACTGCTTTAGAGGTTGCAGAAGTGGAAGGCCCACTTGTGAGTGTGCTGACCATGATATTTACATATTTCTTTACAGCAACACATAAGCACCTTAGTCAGGAATGCTGTAGCATTGTTTCAGTCTTCAGCCGTTTGTGGCTCAGTATCATTAATACTGTAGCTAAGAGATCTACCAACCAAAACCCCCCCCCCCCCCACCACCACACACACACACACACACACACACACACACCACCTGTCTCTCTCTGTTTGTCAATACACTCCATTTGTAGCTTTAGATTGCTCAGTGGTCTATAATTAATTTGCTGCTATTGACATTCTGAGAAACTAATTCAATTGTGGATAAATAGTGTGAGCTTTGTGGATTATTAGACTGTAGTGCTGCAGTCGGCTCTGTGGTTTCAGATTAAAAACAACTCAGATGAAAGCTTCACTTGTTTAATGCTGATTTGCAGTCAGTTTTTATTTCATAAAGTGAACATTCCCTCCCCAAAAACATTCAACATAACAATTGAGAAAATAAAAACATATCTGTTTAAAAGTTATTTAATGAAATCATAAAATCATATGTTTAACAAGAGATAAAAATTGTAGAAATCTAATAAGAAATGTGCAATTACATGTACACACAGAAACAATGAAAGACAACACATTTAATGTGCATATATTGCATTTATTCATTTTATTCATTAGTCTTAATAGTCTCACCCACTCTTAATTACAGTTCATTTAATAGTAATACTAGTACTGCTATTAATATTAATAATAATAATAATAATAATAATAATAATAATAATAATAATAATAATAATGTAAACAATATAAAACATAAAAAGAAGATAGATGGGGAATAGGAGGATATGAGGAATATTTTTCTTAGTTGCTTTGGAGTGTTTCTCAGATCAGAAATTAAATTCTCAAAAACTCCTTGTTCAACCTCCACGTCATTTTGTTACTTATGCACATTATAAAAACAATTCTCGTTTCTCTGAACAAATTGCAAATTCTTTAGTACATTCATTTAATTGATTGTGTACAATTCATGTCCACATTATCAGTTGTTTGTCACATTGATCAAAATATTTTATTGGTTTCACCTAAATAGTTTTAACCCCCAAAAACATCTCAGCATCAGTTCATGGCATATGTCATTGAATGCAAAATTGTTAAATGAGTTGTCATCTGTCAATCTTAAATTCCTATTAAACCTTTTTGTGTGTGTCTTGAATTGATGAACTGTGCAGATGAATCTTAAAAGTCACTAATAAATGCAAGTGTATAGCATCAGATCAACCAATGATCAACTAGTTCTCTAAAATAGGTCAAGGTGAATCTCGGGAATGTTCAATTGGTAAGCATATATTGACACAAATCCTTAAAGTGCAGACTTTTGCAAGAAATCCAATGTGTTGTGCTGTTTGTACAAATTGCTCTGAGAATGCACTTACTAAAATTATCTTTAATGTTTGCAAATCAGTAAGTGCATTCTCAAAACAATTTGTACAAACAGCACAAAACATTGGATTTATTGCAACCTTTGACATTATTAACAAACGAAATCATCAAAATGTTTAGTGATGTCAGTATGATGGCGCACAGTTTCAGGATTTCTTGATTTAAACTATGGTATGGATCACAGTGACTGAAAATGCACAAAATTTGACTTCCTTCTGTACGGCATCTATGAATTTCAGTAGCACAAATTATTTTATTCAATTACATATTTGATTTATATTAATTGCAAGAGACCAGACAGTCTTTACACTTTTACTGTACTATACAAGTGTTTGTTTCTTAGTTCTTATATTTATAATTCTTAGTTTTTCTCTGTCTGTATACACTCTCCAATTGAAGGTTCACAAAATTCACCTTTAACCTGTGAGAATTAGTTGATTGGTTGATCTGATGCCGTACACTTGCCTTTATTGGTGACATTCAAGGTTTATTTGCACAATTTATTAATTCAAGTCACATTTACAAAAAAAGTTTAATACAATTTTTTGACCATTTAGGTTTAACTATTTTGCATTCATGACGTATGCTGAGATGTTTTGGGGGTTAAGACTATAAAGGTGAAACCAGTATAATATATTTTGATCAACATTAACATAAACAACTGATTATGTAGGAAACAACAGAAACAATCGTACACAAATTGTACACAATTTAAGCTTTACTGCTTTGGGTTAAAGCCTGGACATCACTACTGTGACAAGGAGTAGTCCGGATGTAGTTTTATACTGATTCTGTGTCATGCTGTATTAATAATAGAGACATGGTTGAACCCTTATTTAATAATACATTTTTATTAACTTAAATCATTTTATAATAATAATAATAATAATAATAATACTGATAAATTATTATTATTATTATTATTATTATTATTATTATAAAATGATTTAAGTTAATAAAAATTAATTAATTAAATAAGGGTTCAACCATGTTTTTAAGTTCTGAACTCACAACCTTATGATGCCTTTTGCAGTGTTTAATTCAAGTCTGTAGAGAACTTTGTTCATGAATATAAAATGAAACACACACGTCATTACTTCAAAATAAAGTTGTTAAGTGAAGCCACAGATTTCCTCTAAGAGTGTGTAGTGAGGAGTGTGATTTCCCCTGTGTGTGTGCATGCGTTTGTATGTGTGTGTAAATTATAGCTTAATGAGAGAAGAGCACAGCGACCCTTTTAAGTAAATAAAACACAGCAGTGGGATTTGCTTGTGTTGAGTCCTATGTGAAGCTGCTACGTTCTGTGCACTGTATTTCACTGATATACGAATGAGTGCATTACTGTAAACTTGTGAATCAACCCCTGACAATTCACAATCCGATACTGAACATGCTGCAGTTTTCTCACAAAGTATTAAATCTTAGAAATATCAATTTCACATTTTAATGGTGATGTTTGTGTCCTCAAACCCAGCAGTGTTTATAGAAAAATTCGTATTTGTTTCCATAGCAGCAGCTCATTCTCAGGAACGTTTACATAGATGGGACACTGGTAATACACTGATTTTATAATGTTGCAATTTAGGTGGTGAATCTTTCAGTAACTGTCTCCTGTGAGAGACAGGGAGAAGAGAAAGTCAGAGCAGATGCAGCTGTAACAGTGTAATATGTAACAGTATAATATTTGATAAATTGCTGTGATATAAGAGGAATAAAACACCTTGGATTGTGAAGATTCAAAAAAATAATTATTTTCTGTGTGCTAATAACTGTGATTCCTTACTATCCTGTCTTCTGACTGATCAGTGTTCAGCTCTGACAGAACCACTGAAGCTCACAAAGTGAACCAGACTTCTTCATGGTGTCAGCCTGGGTTCTCTTCATTCTTTACATTCTCTCACTTTGTTCTCTCGCTGCACTCTGTGTTCTCTCTGCACTTTGTTCTCTATATGTACTGTGTTATCTTTGCTCTCCCTCTTTGTACAGATGTGTACAGCATGCTGTTGTTCTTCTTATCCTTCTCACTGTGTGTTTATGCTCTATGTCTCTCTCTCTCATTCCCTTAACCCTCATATCACATCAGAATGTCATATTCATGTGATGTCCAGCAACTTATTCGGAGTTGATTAGAGATATTACAGTTTTTCCTCAGTGCTTCAAAGCATTTCTCAAATCATCCTTAATATTTGCAAACCAGTAAATGCATTCTTGAAGCAAACACATTGGATTTCTTGTGAAAGCCTGTACTTTTCTCAAAATCATTAGTTCATCTCTCAAAAGCAAGTATTTCTGTCAATAACCATCTCATTGCCACCAGAAAAACAAGTACTTTTATCATTGTTCACAAACAAGATCATTAAAATGTTTAGTCATGTTGTCAGTATGATGCTACACAGTTTCAATATTTCCTGTTACAAACTACCATTCGGATTACATTGAATTGCTTCTGGATGTTATATATTAATTTCAGCAGCACAAATTTATTTATTTGATTGCATATTTGATTTACAAACCTGATTCCAAAAAAGTTGGGACACTGTACAAACTGTAACTAAAAAATGAATGCAATAGTTTACAAATCTCATAAACTTATATTTTATTTACAATAAAATATAGATTGATTGATCTCAGAGTGGCAGTGTCTCCCAGAGGTCAAGATGGGCAAAAGATTACCAATTCCCCCAATGCTGGGGTGAAATATAGTGGAGCAATATCAGAAAGGGGTTTCTCAGAGAAAAATTGCAAAGAGTTTGAAGTTATCATCATTTACAGTGCATGTCATCATCATGCATAGTATTATCCAAAGATTGCTGCCCATGCCACACGCACTCATGCAACCCCATACCATCAGAGATGAAGGCTTCTAAACTGAGCGCTGACGCATCAATTGTACACATCAATTGTACACAAACAATTAAATGAATGTACTAAAACAGTCACAATTTGATCAAAGCAACGAGAATGGCTCTAGGTTACGTATGTAACCCTAGTTCCCTGAGAGAACAAAAAACTGCATTGAAACGCTTTGGGAAAACGCCCGAGAGTTCACATTCTGAAATAATGTGTGCAATCAGTCAAAACCTAAACGCTTGCCATCACTAATGGGGTAACGACATGACCAGGGGTAAAAAATGCATATGGGTGAGGGCAGCGACAGCTTCTGTAACCCACGAGCGCTGATGTATTGCATAGGGTCTTCATGGGTAATGTTGGCGTCTTAAGAGAGGAGGCGATTCCGGGAGAGAGATAGGTGGCAAATGTCTTTTCAACCTGCTTCATCGTTTTATAACCATGTCCTTTTTTGCCCCAAAATGTGGGAATACACAGTAGAACTGGGGGTGAAGTGGCGGGCTAAAAAAGGCTTTTTCCATGACCTGGACAACTCTGTGTGCAGGTCGGGAATAAAGGGAAGACCCCGACGCGGAGGTTGTGACCTGGGTGTCAGAAAGCACTCATCTAATTTACTAGATGAAAGCAGTTTCTGCTCATGAGCCGGCCAAGTTATATCAAGCTCGGCAACGGCATTCATTACAACCCCTGTAAGCTCCGAGGCTTCCGTATCGCAAAGCGCGGCCCCGTACCCTCCTCGGAGGTAGAGAGGCATGCACTCGTGAACAGACTTTGCATGCTCCGCTTCCAAGTAAGCGACACACATATAGAGGGGGCAGGGATGAGCACACAGCCGGAAAGTGTGCTTACATTTTTTGCTTGCTTTCATTTATTTCATTTTTTCTTTTTTTTGACAAACAATCTGACAGACAACACAAACACACAGAGCACTTTGTGAACAGACAGAAGCTGCCGCTGCCCTCACTCATATTTGTTTCACTCTCCTGATCGTGACGTCACCCCACCGGTGATGGCTATCATCAAATTTTTGACTGATTACACACATTATTTCAGAGCATAAAGACTCGGGAGCGTTCCCAAAGCATTTCGATGCAGCTAGAGTTCCTGAAAGGGAATTGTTTTTATGATGGGCACAAGTGACTAAATGACATGGAGGTTGAACTAAGAGTTTTAAGAATTTCCTTTCTGATCTGAGAAAAGTTTCAAAGCAACTGAGAAAAACTGTAATTACACTGTCTCTCAGAGCAAAGCTGAGACAGGCTGAGAGAAAGACAATACCATAGAGGACAGAAAAGCAGATAGGCTGACGAATGGAGAGGGAAAAATATACGGACATAAGGATAGTGTGAGACAGACAGACAATAAGATAGAAAGACAGTCAGACAGAGAGAGAGAGATAAACAGACAGACATACAGGCATAGTATGAGAGTGACAGACAGACTGAAAAACAGTGAGACTGCCACTGGTCTTCTCTCTTCTGTCGTTCCATCCATCGACAATCGTGTTTGGTCATGGTTTTGTGCTCTCACATCGCTCCTGAAGTCTCGGACTGAAACAAAACAAGACACATCCATCTTTATTTTAGCTTAAATCTTGCTCCAGAACCGCTCGTCCTGATGGGTAATCTGACCTCTGACATCATCAAAACCTCCATCTGGTCCATGCGATTAGGATGTGAAACTTAATTGCAGTATATATACACACACACACACACACACACACACACACACACACACCAGAATGAAGTACAGATTGCATGTATTTTTTGGTCAATGTGTGTGTCTGTAAGTGTGTCAGTATGTGTGCCATATTTCAGCCATACGGCTTCCAGACAGCAAACTCCACTCACGCTGTGAGAAAGACTCAAATAAATCCCGTATTGGGTCTGTTTAGCTCAGGCATCTGCTGTGTGTGTGTGTGTGTGTGTGTGTGTGTGTGTGTGTGTGTGTGTGTGTGTGTGTGTGAGAGAGAGAGAGAGAAAGAGAGAGAGAAAAAGACAGAGTAGAGGTAGTCATCCCAACAAGTTAAAAACTCCAAAGCAAATCAATGTAAAAAATTCTTTATGATTAAAGAAATAATCCTGGATGATTGTGTGTGTGTGTGTGTGTGTGTGTGTGTGTGTGTGTGTGTGTGTGTGTGTGTGTGTGTGTGTGTATGTGTAAATATGTTTAGATATTACTAAAGTTCTTTAGGTCTGATGTCGTGACAGACTATATTCAGAAATCCTATCTTGAGCTAAAGTTCCTCCTTAGTAGGGAGTTTATTTTAGTCCATTTCATGATTATTTCATCATTTACATAAAAAAACACACACACAAACACATTTTGGGTTCTTCATGCTCTCACAAAGGTTTCCCTTTCAGGAAGCTGCATTCACATCTTATCATAGGCTGTGTCGCTTGCTTGGGAGCCTGTGTGTGTTTTTTTTTTTTTTATGTAAATGATGAAATAATCATGAAATGGACTAAAATGCTAGGTCGGTTCTGAAGGGAGCGGCTGCGGAGATTGTGCTGGCATGCAAACGCCCTGCTCCTGGAGAGCACTCTTGGGGGAGGGTGCTCCCACTCCTCGTTGTTTTTTTTTTTTTTTTTTTTTTTTTCCAAAATTTTTTTTTTTTTTTTTTTTTTTCCCAAAATTCTTTTTATTGAAAAATTAATAATTACAAATACAAAAATGAAAACAGAAATTCTCAATTTTTCCTTTTTTTACAACAAAGAAAAAACACCCCCACACCCCAAAACACAAACAAACCCCCAGACAAAGACACACACAGAAATGCGCATGCACACACCCCACATCCCCCTGCTTAAACAACTGAAGAAACAAAGTAAAGGTCATGCATACGGTCCAATTTTGACCAATTTAGATCTTTAATCAGGTAGCACCCGTAGTCTCCTAAAATAAGAAATAGGGTTGTCTGCGTTTATCTGTATTACAACTATTACATTTACATTTGTGGCATTTGGCAGACGCCCTTATCCAGAGCGACTTACAACTGAGCATGGGAGGTTTTTTTTGGGGGGCTTTGCTCAAGGGCCCAGCAGTGGCAGATTTGAACCTGTGATCTTCTGATCCAAAGCCCAATGCATTAACCACTGAGCTACCACCTCTGTAGAGAGAGCTACCACCTCCCAACAGCTATTAAGAGATAAAATAACATTGTATATCCGGGAAATCAAACTACGCTGGTGTGGAGTAAACATGACTAAACTCTCCCAAGGTTGCTTAGGGGGGGTACAGAGGGAAAATTGGGAAGGCATTTAGATACAAAGCTGCGGACTTGGAGATATCGAAAAAAATTAGCTGTAGGCAGCCCATACTCCAAGGATAGGCTGGTGAAACTTCTAAAGACGCCATCTTTGTACAAATTATAAAGTTGCTTGATGCATTTTTCGTGCCATAGTGAGAAAGCTGAATCCAAAAGTGACGGCGGAAACAAATGATTTCTATTCAAGGGACTCAGTGCTGATAAAGCCCTAAATTTAAAGTGACACCTAAACTGAAACCAAATCTTAAGTGTGTTCAGTACGACTGGATTGTCATTATATTGAGATAGTTTGACCGGAAAAGGTGAGCAAAGCAGAGCAGATACAGAGGATGATCAACAAGACAGTAGCTCTAGATTGTACCAAGTGGATTCTGTTGAATTGGACCAGAAGTTCAGTTTTTGGATATGTGCAGCCCAGTAGTATATTTGAAAATTGGGCAAAGCAAGCCTACCACTGAGCCTACATCTCTGCAATAAATTCTTACGGATTCTGGGTGGTTTTCCCCTCCAAAGAAAATAATTAATGATTCTATCTAAAGAATCCAAAAAATACTTGGGTAAAAATAGTGAAAGCAATTGAAAAAAATAAAGAAACTTGGGCAGAACATTCATTTGAACTGCATTGATTTTTCCTGTTAAAGACAGAGGTAGACTGCTCCACCTCTGAAAATCCGACATGTTCACCACAAACGGAGTGAGATTGGCATTAAAAAGTCTGGTTAAGGAATGGTCACCGTGATACCAAGATATTTAAAGCCTGAACAGTTGATTCTGAATGGCGGATTCAGACGCTGAAGTTGTAGAGCGTTATTGTTTACCGGATAACACTCACTCATGGAAATTCGGTTTGTATGCCGAGAAAGCGCCAAAATCACCCAAGATAGATAAAATGACAGGAACAGAGGCTGCAGGATCCGTCACATATAACAACAAATCATCAGCATATAAGGACACCTTATATTCCGCCCCCTTCCGAGTTATACCCTTAAAGGCTAATGAGGATTTAAGTTTAATGGATAATGGCTCAATGGCAAGGGCGAATAGCAGTGGTGACAGTGGGCACCCCTGCCGGGTTCCACACCCGAGACTAAAATAATCAGAGCTAATATTATTTGTACGAACACTGGCTTGGGGAGATTTATAAAGGAGTCGGATACAGGAGACAAATGTATCACCAAACCCAAATTTCTTCAATATTTCAAACAGGTATTCCCACTCGACTCTATCAAACGCTTTCTCAGCATCCAATGAGACTACCTCAGGCAAAGGAGATGACTGCTTAGAGTAAATTATGTTGAAAAGTGTACGAGTGTTAAAAAATGAGTGTCGCCCTTTTATGAATCCAGTCTGCTCCATAGATATGATACGTGGTAGTACATTTTCTAACCGGGAAGTGATCACTTTCGCCAGCACTTTCACGTCGGCATTCAGCAGCAACAACGGTCTGTATGATCCGCACAGGTTAGGATCCTTGCCCTTCTTCAAGAGAATGGCTATTGAGGCCTGAATAAAAGTAGGTGCTAGCACGCCCCGACCCAGAGATTCATGGAACACACCAAGGAGCAGTGGCACCAATTAATCGATAAACTGCTTTAAAAACTCAACTGGAAAACCATCTGGGCCTGGGGCTTTATTAGACTGCATCGCCTTTAGAGAGTCCAAGTCCCTTACAGAGACCGTATCAACAACAGGAAGATCAACATCTTGAAGGAAATCACCCAGTCTCTTACTATCAGTAAAGCATTCAGATTTATAAACAGCAGAGTATGGAGAGCAGCGTATTATATGACTTAAAGACTGCATTGACCTCTATGGGATCGGTAACGGTGACATTTGAGTCATTATTATTCTGCAGTATTAGGCGTAATGCAGCCTGCCGTCTCAGTTGATGAGCCAACAATCTGCTTGGTTTGTCACCGTATTCATAATACGATCCACGAGTTCTTAGTAACATGCAATCAGTTTCCCTAGTGGAGAGGAGATCGAATTCTGCCTGCAACTCAACACTTTGTTTGTATAGCTCTGGAGAAGGGTTGAACGCGTAGCTCTGATTGAGTTGGCTGATAGCCGATGAAATTTCCCAGAGTTTAGCTCTGTGCTAAACGATGAAATAATTTGCCCCCTGAGATAGGCTTTCGGAGTCTCCTATAATAATTAGCATGGAGTAGAGTTAAGACGATTAAACAACAAGAATTCATCAATAGCTTTAGAAATAGATGCACAGAAATCCTTGCGACACCTCCATGGGTCTACCAAGCCATTTTGTGACACGAAATCGGAAAACGATTTAGACATTGCAGATTGGGATACAGCACGAGAACTAGAACGATCCAAAACAGGGTTCAAAACACAATTCAAATCACCACCAAAAAATATCAAATGGGTATTTATAAAGGGAAGACTGCCAAGTAACCTATTCGCAAAATCAGGATCATCAAAGTATGGAGCGTAAATATTAACCAGCAGAACCTTGGTCTGCATCAGCGTACCAGCCACAATGACCTATCTGCCATTCCTATCTGCTATTGTATGGGTAGGTGAAATCTGTATGCTTATATTTACTAGGATTGCCACCCCTCGTGCCTTAGAATTGAAATTGGAATGGAAAGTTTGATCCACCCAAGGACGGTGAAGCCTATGATGATCTCTGACTCTGAGGTGTGTTTCCTGTAAAAAATACTATGTCGCCGCGTAAGTGTTTCAGGTGGGTAAAAACCCTAGACCGTTTAATAGGCCTTTTTTCCCAGACCTACACGAAAGACCTTCCCAGATCCTGGGCTAAGCCTTACTCGGCCCGCCTCTTTAGTCCAAAGGTCACTCTATATTCCAATATAGTTGGGTTAATTGAAAGACTGTGAAATGATGCCCCGAGTTGAAGAAATGCTGGCTAGCTATCTCTCCCCTGGGTGCTGCATTGTCCCTGAAGACCCTGGCACTGCCCACCATCTGGGGACCCTGCCAGGAAGGAGCTCTGTGCACCTCAGTATATGGTGCCTGTCCCACTGTAAATGGTCTGTTAACCCTTCCAAAACCAGTGCTTCAGGGCACATCCATCTTCAGCAAATGCCCTCCTAGATTTCCACCTGGCCCTGTAGCAAATTTGGGGGGTTGGCTGCCTCCCAGGAGGACCCTAGAGCTGCACCAGGATGTAGCTCCAGCTCTAAGCACACCAGATATCAGTCCTGAGAGACTGATTCCCTTAAGAGACTAGGTCAGGAAAGAGGACTTGTTTGTCACGATAGTGTAACCTGTTCTTCAACCTAGTTGTGCCCATCCAGGAGTTATTGGACACTCGTTCCTGAAGCATTGTTGATACAGCTCGAGTTCCTGAAGGGGAACGTCTCCGGGTTACCATGGTTAAAATGAGATGCTGCATTTCCAAGCCACACTGCCTCCATCCCTGCAGCACTTCCTCCCCTTTGCGCTAGTTCCACTCCATGTGCAATATTAGCTTACTGTTCCTAAATTCATGCATTCTTACTGAAATATAGCCATGCTCTGTTTTGGGTTTTTATTTAATATTATTCTGAATAATTTTCTCAAATTTCCTCTTGATTCATTAATTGAGGTTAATAATGCAACATAACAGCAGGGTGTTTAATCAGATTATTATAATAATTGGATGTATCAGACTCTTGTCTCTCCTATCTCATGGCTCACTTTACTCACTTTGTTTTTAACCTTTTATACTATCATTATGACGCCATGGATATTATAATGGATAATAGCCATTAAGGAGGTACAAGCCAGTGCACACTTAGTGCCGGTCCCAAGCATGGATAAACGGGCAGGGTTGCTTAAGGAAGGGCATCCAGCGTAAAACGTGGCAAATTGAAAAAGTGGATAACTAATAAGAATTTCATACGGGATCAGTCGAGGCCCGGGTTAACAGCGACCACCAAAGGTATTATTAGCCGACAGGGTACCGGTGAAAATTGGGCTACTGTTGGCCGAAGGAGGAAAAGGAGAGGAGGAAGAAGTCTACAGAGACAGCAGGAAAAGGAGACGTGTAGGAGAGTGGAGATAGTGTTGGTACTTTAAATGTTGGTACTATGACTGGTAAAGGGAGAGAGGTAGCTGATATGATGGAGAGGAGAAAGGTAGATATGTTGCACACTTTAATGGGCATGTAGGTAAAGGGAACAGAGGTGATGAGGAGGTGATGGGTAGGTATGGCCTTAAGGAAAGGAATGTGGAAGTGCAGATGGTGGTGAATTTTGATAAAAGAATGGAAATGGCAGTGGTAAATACATATTTTAAGAAGAAGGATGATCATAGGGTGACCTATAAGAGTGGAGGAAGGTGCACATAGGTAGACTATGATGTTCTATGCAGGAGATCCAACCTGAAGGAGATTGAAGACCGTAAGGTGTTGGCGGGGGACAGTGTAGCTAGACAGCATCGGATGGTGGTCTGTAGGATTGTTTTGGAGGGAAAGAAGAAAAGGAGGAGAGTGAAGACTAAGAGAAGAATAAGATGGTGGAAGCTGAAGGAGGAAGAATGTAGTGTAAGGTTTAGGGAAGAGGTCAGACAGGGGCTCGGTGGTGGTAAAGAGGTGCCAGGTGATTGGGCAACTACTGCAGGAGTGATGAGGGAGGCAGCTAGAAAAGTACTTGGTGTGACATCTGGAAATAGAAAGCAAGACAAGGAGACATGGTGGTGGAATGAGGAAGTGCAGAAGAGCATAAAGAGAAAGAGGTTGGCAAAACAGAAGTGGAATCCACAGAGTGATGAGAAAAGTAGGCAGGAGTACAAGGAGATGCGGAAGCAGGTAAAGAGGGATGTGGCAAAAGCCAAGTAAATGAGCTGTTTGAGAGGTTGGACACAAAGAAAAGAGAAAAGGATTTGTACCGATTGGCCAGACAGAGGGACAGAGCTGGGAAGGTAGTGCTGCAGGTTAGAGCAATAAAGGATGGAGATGGAAATGTGTTGACTAGTGAGGAGAGTGTGTTGAGAAGGTGGAGGGAGTATTTTGAGCAGCTGATGAATTAGGAAAATGAGAGAGAGAGAAGGTTGGATGATGTGGAGTTAGTGAAGCAAGATGTAGATAGGATTAGTAAAGAGTAAGTGAAAGCAGCGATTAAGAGGATGAAGAGTGGAAAGTCAGTTGGACCAGATGACCTACCGGTAGAAGCGTGGAGATGTTTAGGAAAGATGACAGTGGAGTTTTTAACTAGATTCTGGAAGGTGAGAGGATGCCTGAGGAATGGAGAAGGAGTGTGCTGGTACCAATCTTTAAGCGTAACGGAGATGTGCAGACTGGCAGTCACTACAGGGGAATTAAGTTGATCAGTCACACCATGAAGTTATGTGAAAAAGCAGTGGAAGCCAGGCTGAAAGAAAAGGTGACCATCTGTGAGCAACAGTATGGTTTTATGCCAAGGAAAAGCATCACAGATGCCTTATTTGCTTTAAGAATGTTGATGGGGAAGTATAGAGAAGGACAGAAGGAATTGCATTGTGTATTTGTGAATTTAGAGAAAGTGTATGACAGAGTGCCAAGAGAGAAGTTGTGGTGTTGTATGAGGAAGTCAGGTGTGTCAGAGAAGTATGTGCGGGTGGTGCAGGACATGTATGAGAAGAGTGTGACAGCAGTGAAGTGTGCAGTAGGAACGACAGACTGGTTCAGGGTGAAGGTTGGACTGCATCAAGGTTGGACCGTTCTAAATTTCCTGTTTGCAGTGGTGATGGACAGGTTGACAGACGAGGTCAGACAGGAGTCTCCCTGGACTATGATGTTTGCAGATGATATTGTGATTTGTGTTGAGAGTTGTAAGCAGATTGAGAAGAGCCTGGAGAGGTGGAGATATGTGCTGGAGAGAAGGGGAATGAAAGTCACTAGCAGTAACACAGATGTAAACTTGCAGGATGCAGTATTCCACTCTCTGACCACCAAAGAATGTGAAAATGCTAAGCTGTTTCTTTGCCTTGAAGCCAGCCTTGGAGTGATTGGATCACAGTCTAATTGGTTTAAGCAACAACTTCAAGCAACATAAATTTGCATAGAACAAGTGTCCTGTGCCTTCTGGCAGTAGACGATGTGACAGGTGAGACAAACCAGAGACAAACCCTTTGAAATGAAGATTGGACCACTGGGGATAATTTATTACACATTCATGGAAATATATATGTATATATACATATTTATGTATATATACAGTGAGGAAAATAAGTATTTAAACACCCTGCTATTTTGCAAGGTCTCCCACTTAGAAATCATGGAGGGGTCTGAAATTGTCATCGTAGGTGCATGTCCACTGTGAGAGACATAATCTAAAAAAATCACAATATATTATTTTTAAACTATTAATTTGTATGATACAACTGCAAATAAGTATTTGAACACCTGAGAAAGTCAATGTTAATTTTTGGTACAGTAGCCTTTGTTTGCAATTACAGAGGTCAAACATTTCCTGTAGTTCTTCACCAGGTTTGCACACACTGCAGGAGGGATTTTGGCCCAGTCCTCCACACAGATCTTCTCTAGATCAGTCAGGTTTCTGGCCTGTCGCTGAGAAACACGGAGTTTGAGCTCCCTCCAAGGATTCTCTATTGGGTTTAGCTCTGTAGACTGGCTAGGCCATGGCAGAACCTTGATATGCTTCTTACAGAGCCATTCCTTGGTTATCCTGGCTGTGTGCTTTGTGTCATTGTCATGTTGGAAGACCCAGCCTTGACCCATCTTCAATGCTATAACTAAGGAAAGGAGGTTGTTCCCCAAAATCTCGCAATACATGGCCCCAGTCATCCTCTCCTTAATACAGTGCAGTCACCCTGTCCCATGTGCAGAAAAACACCCCCAAAGCATGATGCTACCACCTCCATGCTTCACAGTAGGGACAGTGTTCTTGGGATGGTACTTATCATTCTTCTTCCTCCAAACACGTTTAGTGGAATTATGACACAAAAGTTATATTTTGGTCTCATCTGACCACATGACTTTCTCCCATGACTCCTCTGGATCATCCAAATGGTCATTGGCAAACTTAAGACGTGCCTGGACATGTGCTGGTTTAAACAGGGGAACCTTTCATGCCATGCATTATTTCAAACCATGATGTATTAGTGTATTACCAACAGTAACCTTGGAAACGGTGGTCCCAGTTCTTTTCAGGTCATTGACCAGCTCCTCCCGTGTAGTTCTGGGCTGAAATTCTCACCTTCTTTAGGATCATTGAGACCGCACAAGGTGAGACCCTGCATGGAGCCCCAGTCTGGGGGAGATTGACAGTCATGTTTAGCTTCTTACATTTTCTAATGATTGCTCCAACAGTGGACCTTTTTTCACAACGCTGCTTGGCAATTTCCCCGTAGCCCTTTCCAGCCTTGTGGAGGTGTACAATTTTGTCTCTAGTGTCTTTGGACAGCTCTTTGGTCTTGACCATGTTAGTAGTTGGATTCTTACGGATTGTATGGGGTGGACTGGTGTCTTTATGCAACTAGCGACCTCAAACAGGTGCATCTAATTTAGGATAATAATGCCCCTACGATGACAATTTCAGAACCCTCCATGATTTCTAAGAATATATATATATATTCTGCTGCATTTTTAGCTGTTCTCTGTTGTTTGGCTTGTGCCTCTTAAATAGTGATGGTTGTTCCTCCCTTACGTCTTTGGTCATGTCCAGCAGTCCTCAAGAAGGTCCTGCTTCTGGGTGGCGTAGTGAAGAGTATGTACTCATATCCTTGAGCAGATCAGCAGATCTCGAGAGCGGACTCTCAAAGGGGACCCCGATGATCAGCAGTGGTATGAGGGGGCGAAAGCCGGTTTGCAGTGTGAGGTGTGTTGGCATTGGGGGCAGCTCTATAAAAAGTGTAGTTCTTCTACCTCCATGCCCGGCCAATGGAACCTGTCCCCAATTTTCTCTAATGTGTTTCTCACCCCTAAGTGACCTCCCAGAGGATGTGCGTGCATCAGGTGCAATACTGAGTCCTTTTCGGGTCCACTAGGAGAACACATTGATGTTCCTGTCAGCTTGTATGGTAGTAAAGTAGCCCATTTCTTACTGTGAAGTACGAGTGGGTCCAGGGGGTCATGTTCTTGCTGTTTCTGTCCGACGTTGCCCTCCCTGCACGCTTGGTGACACATATTAGATTAGGGGTTAGTGTCACGATTTAACTTCCCTCCACTCCTGTGTCCTCTGTGTTCTACTTGTGGGCCATTCTCTGGTCTGGTTGTTTCTGGCGTACCTTGTTCCTGGCGCTCCTCTGGGTGGTAAGTCATTGAGAAGAAAACCCTGACCAGTAGGATCAAACCTATTATCAATGGCTACTCACCTTCGCTGCTTGCTACCCAGACCCTGGTGGTGGGTGCCTCCCGTACATCTCCATGTACACACACTACTGGGATAGTTCCGTTGTATTGGCATCACGGTCTATGATCAAGGGTCTGGGCAATATAATGCTGCTACCTGAGTCTAGCAGTCCCTCTATGGTTTTGCCGTCTAGTTTCACCCTGAGGACCAGTATCTGGATTATTAAGTGCCAGCCATTTTTTAACTGTGTCACTGAACTCACCCCTGGATCAGAGGGCATAGGTTTGTCTATAGGTGAGGAAAACCAGAGGTTACTTTTGTTGGCATTTTGTCTTTGCCTGCCGCTTATCCACTGTTGTTGTTTGGGTGATTGTTTAGAGTGTGACTGGTAGTGTGTTTCTTTCTTTTCTGCCCTTCCCTTTTCCAGCATAGAAAGAGCACACTCAAGCCCTTCCACTACCTCTTTGGGGCCTTTCGCTCCTCAAGTAATAGTGCCCATATAAACGTATCTATCGCTACCTCTCAGTTATTTCCATGGCTGATTGTCTTTTTGGTTGGAGCCCCTTCTTTGTGGTCTGTTTGTGGTCTCTGAGCCCGTGGGGTACTTCTGGTTTTGTACCCCCACTTTATTCAGAACAAACAGGACGCGAGTGGGGAAAAGGAGAAGTAAAGACGTGTAGTGGCGTTTTTAAAATGTGTCGGTTTTCGTCAGTTTGAGTGCAATTGAGAGACAAAGATGTGTCATCCACGATCCGAATCGTGCAGTGGGGAGAAGGACTCTGTATTAAGGGAGAGTCTGGCTTGCCTGGCCAAGTAGGTGCTATCGAGCACAGGGATAGAAAGACCCTTTGGTTTTGGTGAAAAACTGCGAAAAACCGCTGCTGCACTGCTTAATGAAAAGAGAAAGAGAAAGTGAAGCAACATTACTCGGGAGCCAAACTTTCTCCATCTTGCTGTCTTCCGAGACTTCTTTTATATCCTCTTCTCTGCTAAGGGAGGGTGAGGAGCTGCTGCTTTTTTTTTCAGTGATACTGATATAGTTTAGGTTAGCCTTTGATTGCCCTGGCATCCAGGTTCATACACAAACTCTTGTTTTGCATCATGTGTAAACTATAATTAATGTATATATGTGAATTGTACTTTTTATTCAATGTACATGCATTCTTCAGCTTTCTCTAAGATGAAAATATTTACTTCAATGGAACATTTACATTCAGTTCACATTCCTTGATTTTGGGCCTTTCATAAAAAAAAAATTGGACACCACTGCCTTAGACATACATAGCTGTTTAGCCCTCTGTATTGATATCTTGTTAATTCAGTTTGTCCCTTTTTTTGTGTCTTCGTCTTGCCCCACTGGATCCTGTCCATACATCGCCTGACCTTTGCCTGAATTTGATCATGACTTTGCTTTTCGATTTGGATTATCCTGCCTGCTTAATATAGATTGTCTATACTGCACTTGCATCCGCTTTCCTGAGCTTCTCCTGTCTTACGTGACAATTTTGTTAAAGACTAAAGCACCTCAATTCGAGTCTCAGTAAAGTAATACAAACAGACAGAAAATTACTACATATATCCGGAAAAGGACAATTACAATCACACCACATTCATAGAAAATACATCAGCATGTGTATGTGTCTAATGTCATTTGTTAGTAATAAGATTTAAAAATTACAAATACAGTGGAACCCGGTTATCTCGCCCTCGGTTACCTCGACAACCCTATTAGGTCGACGTTTTTGAAGTGGAACCGCCAAATTCTCGCTTTTTCTAAGCATGTGTTATCGGTTATGTCGACTCTTTATGTCGCGGAACCCTGATATCTCGAGCACAAGGGGGGAAAAATTAGAAATTTTCGATCGGCGCTGTGCAGCCACAGAAGAACTCGTGAAAGTGGCGGAAAAATCAAACCTTACAGATACTACAGGTGTTTGTATTGTATACTGGTGAATCTCTGCTGTTAGTAGCACGGCTCTCTCGGTAAGGAGCGACGCGCGCGCGCTCAGTAAGGAGCACGGCTCTCTTGGTAAGGAGTTGAAGACGGGAGCTTGAGAGAAAGCGGCCGAGAAAGCACCTGCCACGCCCCCTTCAGCCGTTCAGACTTTTCTGTCCCTCGTTTTTGGCTTTTCAGGACCACTCGTTTTTCGGCTTCGCGCCGTGCCACCGGTCGCGGTATTTTTGAATTTCCATATTTTTTCATTCACAAAAACACACTCTTTCTCTCTCTCTCTCTCTCTCTCTCTCTCTCTCTCTCTCTATCTCTCCCCCTCGGCATCGCGGACGTAAGTTTTTGCGGACACTTTGCTTTGTGTGTTTGTGCGGATTACTTCAGCCTGATGGTCATAAGTTTTCAGACACTTAGTTACTGTTTATTTTTCTTTTTTTCCCACATGTGGACTAAATGTGAGACGCCACTGTGCAGCCGCTTTTTTTTTTTTTTGTGATCTGTGTGTGTATAATGTAGGAGAATATAATAAATGGTTTGTATGGAGAATGGACGGTGGTTTGTATTGTATACTGGTGAATTTCTGCTGTTAGTAGGTGCACTTATGACTTTTGTTGTTAACAAACGTATGTACATTTTTATAGCATGCCTTCATCAAACAAATCGCGGGAAAAAGAAATAAATTTCAAGCACGTTATTATTTTGCCGCCATTTTGATTTTTGTTTATCTCGATCATCGGTTACCTTGATGCTTTTTGGCGTCCCCCTACGACATCGACATAACCGGGTTCCACTGTATGTACAATTACCTAAGCACATCACTGATTTAAAATCTACCACAGATATATATGAAACAAGATGAGAATGATTAGGAAAAACTAAAAGAGGCATGATGTTACATGATGAGTTTTGTGTTTTGTTAAGCACAGACAACTGTAATGGTTCGCAGTGGCATGTTTATTAGGTGTAGTGTGTGTTGGAGGATTACTCAAACAAGAAACACCCACAGTGTGTTACAGAGACCTCCAATACTGAGGATTTAACTCCAGTTCACCTTTTATACACAAACACATGAGGATAAATCCTCTCTCACACTCTGTATAATCCCTCATCATATTCATATATTCAGACTGAATAGAACCTGGCATGACCCAGATGTGACATTTTACAGCCTTGTGTCTTTAGAAACAAACTCAGACACTTTCCTTAGGCTACTTCAGCTTTCTTATACTGCTTTATAAAGTCCCAGCTTTTTCCAAATAAAGCAAAATGACTGGAGCCCATACACCACCCACACACACACACACACACACACACACACACACACACACTGTGTAAAGGTCTTTTATTCTGAAACAAAATCATCAGCCCTGAAGTGAATCTTAGATAGGACACATTGTGTTCTGTTTAAGTGAGAATGAGCAAATTGATCCGTTTGATATAATTGGAACATTTCCCATGTCTTTACTGAGTAATTTCTCTAATGAACACAAATGATCGTATTCAAAATCTGCTTTCTGTAAACGGATGGAGGAGGGGTAATCGAAAGTGCTGCTCGAAGGAGGCAGAGGCGCGGAAAGCAAACAGTGGCTAGTGCTAGGCTAAAAGCTAGACCGTCTAGGGTTAGCTGGTACAGCTCTACGATCTCTCTTGCTGGCAAATGTCTGCTCCCTGGACAATAAATAAGACCACATCAGACTCCAACAAGCTACTCGGCGTGAGTATAGACACTGCTGCATCTTTGTGTTCACTGAGACGTAGCTAAACGACAGAGTTCTGGACGGCGCTATTCAGCTGGACAGGCTAGCTGCATTTTGTGGCGACAGAAATGCAGCTCTGTACGGTAAGACTCGCCACGGCAGTCTTTGTGTTTACATGAACATGGAACGGTGTAAGAACTTTGTCCTCGTTTCCACCTACTGCTCATGGCTGGTGGAGTTTATGGTTGTAAGATGCAGACCGTTTTATTTAACCCGGAAATTCACCACTGCTATTGTGCTCAGAGTGTACATTCCATTTAGTGCTAATGCTAAGGAAGCACTCAGCGTACTCTTCGGGACCATTAGCGAACTACAAAACACACATCCTGCCGGATTGTTTATTGTCACCATAGATTTTAACCATGCAAATCAGGAATGTGCTCCCTAAATTTCACGAGTATGTGGACTTTGCAGCCTAAGAAGAAAACACGCTGGATGTTGTTTACACAAACATCCCGGTGTGCATACCGGGCGAAGCCCCTGCCCCCACGTTGGAGAAGTAAACGTCAACAGTGACCAGGTACATCAACAGGTGCATTAATGACGTGACCATCTTCAAGACCACCACTGCAGGCTCCAACCAGAAGCCGTGGATGAACGCTAAGGTTCATGCACTGCTAAAATCAAGCCTTCAGAGCAGGGGATAGGATGCCTTAAAGACAGCAAGGGCCAAACTGTCCCGTGCCATCAGAGAGGCGAAGCATGCACATGGCAAGAGAATCCACAGCCACTTACAGGACAGCAGAGTGGCACATGTGGCAGGGCATCCAGGCGATCACAAACTACAAGACAACTTCACCTGCTTGTGACCATGATGCATCCCTCCCAGATGCGCTGAACTAATTCTATGCCCGGTTCCAGGTGTAAAACAACATGGTGGCGAGGAAGACCACCCCTCCACGCAGTGATCAGGTGCTCTGTCTAACCACATCTGAAGTGAGGAAAACTCTAGGCAGCTGCTGGACCAGACAACATTCCTGGCAGAGTGCTTAGGAAATGTGCAGAACAGCTAGCAGATGTCTTCACCAACATCTCCCTGAGCAGTGCCGTTGTTCCGACATGCCTCAAGACGACGACCATTGTTCCAGTGCTGAAGAAATCTACAGTCTCCTGCCCCAATGACTATTGTCCCATCCCGCTCACACCCATCATTATGAAGTGCTTGGAGAGGCTCGTCATAAGGCAAATCAAGACCCAGCTTCCACTCTCACTGGATTCCATGCAGTTCGCGTATCGTCCAAACCTGCTCCACAGACGATGCCATCTCCACAAGCCTTCATCTGGCCCTCACCCACCTGGACAACAAGGAGTCATATGTATGAATGCTGTTTAGCTCAACATTCAACACTATAATCCCTTAGCACCTAATTGAGAAGCTGAGCCTACTGGGCCTGAACACCCTTTTTAACTGAATCCTGGACTTCCTGACTGGGAGACCACAGTCAGTCCGGTATGGAAACAGCATCACCAGCATCACCACACTGAGCACTGGGGCACCTCAGGGCTGTGTGCTCAGTCCACTGCTGTTCACTCTGCTGACTTAAGACTGTGTAGCAATGCACAGATCAAATCACATCACGTTCACAAATGACACAACTTTGGTGGGTTTAATCAGCAAGAACGATAAGTCAGCATACAGAGAGGAGGTGCAACGGTTAACAGCCTGGTGTGAATCCAATAACCTGACTCTGAACATTAATAAAACTAAAGAGATGGTTATTGACTTCATGAGACCACAGAGTGACCGACCACTGATCATCGATAGATCCTCCTTGCAATGTCTTGTGTTGTCTTGCACTGTTTGCACCAGGTTGCACACATGCACTTTATGTGGTGAGGACACTTACTAGTCTTTAGCCCTATGTTTTCTGTTTCTGTGATTGTTGTTGTATGTAGCATCCTGGTTCTGGAGGAACGTTGTTTCATTTCACTGTGTACTGCATCAGCTATATATGGTTGAAATAAAAATAAAAGCTTCTTGACTTGACTTGACTTGAGATCGTAAAGAGCACCAAATTCCTTGGTGTTCATCTGGCAGAGAACTTTACTTGGTCACTCAACACCAGCTCCATTACCAAGAAAGCCCAGCAGCATCTCTACTTCCTGAGAAGTCTGAGGAAAGCCCACCTTCTACCGCCCCTCCTGACCATGTTCTAGAAAGGGAACCATTAAAAGCATTCTGAGCAGCTGCATCACTGCCTGGTTTGGAACTGCACCATCTCAGATCGCAAGACCCTGGAGAGGATCATAGTCTCTCTCCCCTCTATCATGAACATTTACACCACACACTGCATCTGCAAAGCCAACAGCATTGTGGACAACCCCACACACCCCTCACACCCACTCCACCCTCCTGCCATCAGGGAAGCGGTTCCGAAGCATTCGGGCCATCACATCCAGACCAGTATCTTCCATCAAGCCATCAGGCTTCTCAACACAGAACTGAACTTAAACTCATGCACACACACACACACACACACACACACACACACACACACACACACTCAAATGTGTGACTGATCTGTACTTAAACACACAACCGTACTCACTTCACACATCTATGCCCATATTATATCACTTTATTACTACAAACTGTTTACATGCTGTTTTTGCACATCTTTTTGACTGCTGCTATTGCTTCTAGGACAAACCAATTTGTTTACATTATGTTCAATTACAAGGCACACTCCTGTACTTAGTACTCTTTTACACACCGGACTGTATAATATACAGCAGGTTTACTGGCGGCACTATTTTGTGTTTTGTGTATTTGTCCTACACTGTCTTGTGTTGTCTTGCACTTTTTGCACCTGGTTGCACACGATGCACTTTATGTGGCGAGGACACTTATTAGTCCTTAGCTCTGTTATGTAGCTTTATGTTGTCTATGTAGCAACAGAGTTCTGAAGGAACGTTGTTTCATTTTGCTATGTACTGCGTCAGCTATAAATGGTTGAAATGACAATAAAAGCTTCTTGACTTGACTTGAGATAACTGAGAAAAAACAATGACGTTATAATTTCCTTTGTGCTCTGAACTTCAAACCCTGATCAGAAAAACCCTAGATCAGAAAATACAGAGACTATAAAATATTGTGCACCAGTATTCAAGAAATAACCAACAATAATAATAACAGGAAAGTAAACACTTACTTTTCTACTAAAAGGTGTTTTTCTCTCTCTCTAACCCTGTACAGCAGCTGACAGTGTGTGTGTGTTTGTGTGCTGCCTCAGATTTCCATTTAGATAAGTCACTCAGCCTCCTTATCAATTACACAGGCGTGTTCAGGGTGGCGTTAAGCGCACACTAATGTGTTACTGGGGCTCAGAGAGAAGGCTGATTGAAGGGGAGGAACAAACACAAACACACACGCACATATACACAGACACAAACATAAATACACACTTTATTGCCCTTCAGAAATCTGGGAACACAACAGGATTTGCATTTTAACACAAGCAGATGACAAGAGATAATTAAAACCTCCTCAAAGTGTGTGTGTGTGTGTGTGTGTGTGTGTGTGTAAAAGCTACACAATAATAACAGCCCAGTTTTTGGATCTGATACACCCATCCACACTTCTCTATTATACATTAGAACTCATGGAGCAGGATCACACTGACATCACTCCCATTTATCTGTCTATCTGCCTGTCTGTCTTTCCTTCTCTTTGTCTTCTAATATTTGTAATTCAAAAATTAGAAAAAGTGTACAAGAAATTTACACATTTATGTTCAGGTGCGTGTAGTGTAGATCCGATTTTGTTGTGAAAGGTGTTGTTCTTTGTTCAAGTGTGTAAGCTGTAGGTCAGTGTTCAGGTGGGTAAGGTGTAGGTCAGTGTTCAGGTGGGTAAAGTGTAGGTCAGTGTTCAAGTGAGTAAAGTGTAGGTCAGTGTTCAGGTGAGTAAAGTGTTGTTCAATGTTAAGGTGGGTAAAGTGTAGGCCAGTTTTCAGGTGTGTAAGGTGTAGTTCAGTGTTCAGGTGTGTAAAGTGTACACTGCAGAAAATCAACATTTAAAAATAGGAAAATAAAACAAATTAAGAATAAAAAATAAAGCAATATTATCTGCCAATGGGGTGAAAACTCAATAATATGTCTAATATGTAATAATATTTTTACTTAATAATATGTCTTGAAACAAGAAAAATGTGACATAGAAGGTTCTTACAGTTTTTAAAAAAAGCACATTTTGATAGTTTAACTAGATTCAAGCAGTACATATGTCTTGAAAACAATGCAAACATTTTTTTTTTTAAATCTAGCATTTTTGTATTTTAATTTTTGGTTGGTCTTAAATACTCTTGGTAAGAATGTCTTTATATGAGAATAATACGGTGGCTAAGAAGTGCAAAACACATTAACAAATCCGAAAACAAAATAACAAATGCAAAACCAAAATAACAAATCTGAAAACAAAACAACAAATGCAAAAACAAATTAACAAATTCAAAAACAAAATTACAAATCCGAAAACACAACGACAATTCAGACAAATCGGAAAAGGTAGGTATAGTTTTTGAACGGAACACTTACAGATCATTGGACGAGACACCTGTCATTCAAGATATACAGGAAGTATAAAATCTTATAACTTTGTTTCTTGTACATGTTTAAAGTTCTCAGTTTACTTTAAACTATTTTTATTTTGATTAGTGCACCTTTAAATATAAGAAAATAACAGAAGTAAACATTGGCAAGCAAGGAGAAACTATTGTACTTCCTGTATATCTCGAGTGACATGTGTCTTGTCCAATGATCGGTAAGTGTTGCATTCACAAACTAGACTTTTTCCGGTGTATTTATTTATTTATTTATTTATTTATTTATTTAAGCAATTAGCTATATACAAACAACGTGGCAATAACAAGTACAATTTACATTACAGTACACAGTGCATGAAAATATAAATATATACACATATATTTGGGGGAAAGGGAGAAAAATAGATAAATAAATACAATTAATAATAATGATAATAATAAAAATTTTATTTAAAAAAGGATGAAATAAACAGGGCTATGGTTTATTCTGTAAATCATATATTTCTATAAAGGACCAAAGATTCATTGCATTTTCTTTTTTAATCACTTTTAGGGCTTTTGTGAGATAAATAAACTCATTATTAAATGCAAAAACGTTGGTTTCACTTTCAAGTATTTTGATTTTGTACATAAAATGTTCCCATCAGAAGTATATTATTAACAAGAAAGTATTTTTTGTTATTGTTCATACCAAAGTCCAAAGATAATGTAATTCACAGTGAAATTTCTTAGATAAGAAACCTTTGGGTATAGCCAGTTATGGATATCAGACCATAAAGCGTCTAAAGTCTGTGGCAGGAGAAAGTTGGAACGTCTGTGTAAAAGTGTACAAACTAATCTTTATGTCATGATATACTGCAGCATCTCCAACATCACTGCATATGAATGTCCTTCCTCAAAGTAGATTTGAATTAATTCCAGTTTCTTCTTTCTTGCTTATGTTTACTTCTGTTATTTTCTTACATTTGAAGATGCACTAATCGAAATAACAAATAGTTTAAAGTAAACGGAGAACTTTACACATGTACAAGAAAGAAAGTTATAAGATTTCATACTTCCTGTATATCTTGAATGACAGGTGTCTCGTCCAATAAACTGTAAGCTTCCATTCACAAACTATACATACCTTTTCCGGTTTGTCTGAATTGTCGTTGTGTTTTCAGATTTGTTATTTTGTTTTTGGATTTGTTTATTTGTTTTCGGATTTGTTTTTTTGGTTTTGCATTTGTTATTTTGTTTTCGGATTTGTTAATGTGTTTTGCACTTCTCGGCCAGCATAAAATAAATATAAAGAAACATTCTTAAAGTGTCGGGCTTATTTTAAGAGAAAGTTTCAGTTTAAAATAAGTATTTTAAGTCTTAAAATAAGTTTTCTTTTTCTTTCAATCTAGTGCTGAAAATAAGCTGATAAATTAAAAAAGAGACAAAAGCAATAATCATGTACAACAAATATGCTCAACATTGCTTTAACACAAATGTAATACAAATGACTGTCCAAAACTGCAGTTCAATGCATCAAATTACAGCAGTTAGAAGGCCTACAAAAAACAAAACTTGGTTGATTTATAGATCACTAAAACAGTACTTACTATATATAAAAAGAAAAGAAAAAATAAGACAAAACAGCATTTTTGTTCTAGTTTAGAATTATTGCAACTGCTGTCTGTAAAAGCCAGATGAAAGTCTATTAGAATCTGATGAAAACAACTGCTATAAACCATTATTTCTCAAGACCCAAGTCTGATTTAGTACTTTTTCACTACTCCCCAATGAATTTTTTCCACTCTGAAATGGCTTTCTTGTAGGAGGAAGTTGCATTACGTCCATGGATCTGAAATCACTTCTGTCAGAAGCACAGACAGGAATAGTTGCAACACACTTTGGGTACATAAGATGAAATGCATAATAATATGGCATAAGGTAGAGCACACCTTTATGGAGGTCTTTGTTTGGAAAATGTATAACAGGGCTCGTACCAACAGCCTGCATGCAGTTGTTTTCTTAGACACGGGAAGGGATAGGAGAGTTGTCTCGCCTTGAGGCAGGAATCTGGGTTTTCTGTTGGCTAAAAACACAAAGACAAAAATAATTGAGCAGTACATAGCCACTCCTCTTGTTTTTAGTTTAAAGGACATTTTTTTTTATAGAATAATACGTTTGTAAGGAATGAACAAAGCAACAACAAAACTGTTTAACCAACAATAAAAAAGACCATGACAACAGCCATTAACTCTAATATAGTAGTTGTAATCTATGAATTAAACTCAAACTTTTCATAATAATCTGCTTCAGTCTTTTACTGATTTCAAATACGACACTGGCAGCAAACAATTTAAAGTAAACTATTGGTTGATTTTGCATATTTAAAGTCTTTAAGTAGCAAAGGCAGGTAGCTTACTTCCATTCATTGTCATTAGTGACTACAAAACATTTTTGTAAACACCATATAATTGAGCTTTGCTGTAGAACAGGGGTCTCAAACTCGCGGCCCGGGGGCCAATTGCGGCCCGAGGGATGATAGTTTTCGGCCCCCGCCTTAATATGAAAGTTTAATGTTAGTGCGGCCCGCGAGTTTGATATGTATGGCATTTTACAGTGTTGTGTGCGGAGCTGAACGAACCTACCGATCACGGTGGGGTATATAGCTCGCGGGGGCTGGACATCGGCCGGGCTTGATGTAAGCAGAGAAACATTGCTGCATATATAGAAACATTAAACATATATAGGCGTATCTAAATGTGTATGTGTCAGACAGCACCCTGCGTCTTCACCCGCACCAGCCCTGCCCGCACGGAGCTGCTCACCTGATTATTAACACGGTGCACCTGATCTCCATTAATCACACACATATAAGCAGCCTATGTTCACCTACACGTTGTCCGTTATTGTTTTTCCACGAGCCACGCTGACTGCACTGCTATTTCTCTGCTGCTGCCGCCAGCGCGTCCAGTGGATCACTTTACACAGACTGCCTTTTTCGTTCTGAGGACTACACTGCTAAGCTGTATGTGTGTATTCTCCTGCTTTGTGCATTAAAGACTTGGTGTGCGTATACTTCGGCTTCTGCCTCATTCTCTGCATCACAGTATGTGTGTGTATATATATATATATATTTATATATTTATATTTATATACACCACGTCAATGGCACTTAGAAAGTTAATATGAGGTCTCTCTCTCTCTGACAAAAAAAATAAAAAATCAAAGTGATGTGTATGCGGCGGGATAAAAAAAAAAGTAAGGAGTTTAAAGCAGCCTAATGTAGTCTGCAGTCACATAGCGACACCTGTCCATCGGCAATAACAGTCCTTGGTAACCCGGACCAATTATAGGGTCGCACCGTTATTTATGGGTCATTGTTTTTTATTTCCATCGCGCTATTTGCATTTGAGTTGAGAGCAGAAGTGAAAGCCTTCATGGAGAAGGATGGAGTGGATGTTCCTGTGCTAAGTGATCCCAAATGGCTCATGGACTTAGCTTTTCTTGTTGATATCACACACGAGCTTAATGTACTCAACAAGAAGTTACAAGGCCAGGGGGAACTTGTCAGTGCTGCCTATGACAACGTGAGAGCATTCTCCACAAAACTAGTGTTATGGAAAGCCCAGCTCTCTCAGACAAACCTATGCCATTTCCCAGCATGCAAGGCACTCACGGATGCAGGCATACCATTCAGTGGTGAGAAGTATGTTGACGTCATTTTGAAGCTAGAGGAGGAATTCGATCACAGATTTGCAGACTTCAAGACGCACAGAGCCACATTTCAAATTTTTGCAGACCCCTTCTCCTTTGATGTGCAAGATGACCCTCCTGTGCTTCAAATGGAGCTCATTGACCTAACTCAAAGCGAAGTTCAGGGAGGTGAGTGGAAAAGCAGACAAGCTTGGGCAATTTTTGAGAGAATTGAACCCCATCTTCCCTGAGCTTTCCTGAATGTTCAAGCAGACCATGTTTTTGGGAGCACATACTTGTGTGAAAAGCTCTTCTCCACCTTTAACATCAATAAGTCCAAGTATATGTCCAGACTTACTGATGATTTTCTTCAAGCCATACTGAGGGTCTCAACTGCTTCCTCCCTCAAGCTAAATGGTGCTCGGCTATGCGAGAGGAGATTTAAGAAGATTGGAATTTTTTTAAACAAAGCTTTTTTTGTGGAAAACCTGATGCGGCCCAGGCTCACCCAGACTCTGGCTCCAGCGGCCCCCAGGTAAATTGAGTTTGAGACCCCTGCTGTAGAAGTTCTCCCAACGAGCCTTTAGTTTTGGGATAAATTTGGGGTTTCTATTGTCAAGAATCCGCCCAAGTTTCTCATTACCTTAAATAATTTTATACACACACATTTGTAAAACAATTGGAGTCAATAGGAGCTAAACTATATTGACATATTTTACTTACATGATCTAGTTCTTTAAAACATGGAAATGCTTGCAGTATTTTTGACTGTCTGTCCAGATTCTTCAAAGTATCTGAGTGGATTAATGCTCTCCAAGATTCAAACTCAAGGTCAAGTAGGTGAGCAACTGCCTCCTTGTTAGGCTTTGGTCTTTTATAGATCTCTTAGAGATTATAATAATATCTTGCCTGGCTTTGTTGTCTATTAGTCTCAAAATGGTTCTTCATCTATTCTGTGGTCAGCCTGACTGAACAGTCTATCTTGGTCAGCTGATCCTCCTTGTTATAAAAGAAACCAGTATAAACATTTTAATTTACATTTTTTTAAAGTAATTTCTTAATATTTTGGTACACTTACCAGCAGGGAATTTTGTGCCATTTAATTTTGATGTGCTGTAAACCCCTGTGTCCAACATTACAGCTACAGCACTGCCTTTTCTTTCAACTTTGTGGTGTTAGACCCTGGTTCTTCTTTGGGGTTCTTACGTTGTAAAGTCTTTTCATTAATTGCTTGAATACAGAATATGATACAAGGTTGTACAAACAGAAACATTTAAATTAATTTATCAGATGGTTCACACACATACACACTACAAGAAAAAAATGTTTGAACAGTAAAATTCTTTATATTTTTTAAAGTAGTCTTTTTAGTTTACCAAGCCTGCATTTATTTGATCCAAAATACAGCAAAATCAGTAATATTTTAAAATATTTTACCATTTAAATTAACTGCTTTCTATTATAATATTAAAATAATATAAATATGTAGTATATATAATATAAAAATTTTATTTATTCCTGTGATCAAAGCAAAATTTTCAACATCATTACTCCAGTCACATGATCCTTCTGAAACCATCCTAATATGCTGATTTGCTGTTCAAGCAAATTAACTATTATTATTATTATCAATATTTGAAACAGTTTAGTAAATTATTCAGGATTCTTTGATGAATAGGAAGATCCAAAAGTTCGAAAAAAGTTTAACTTTTTTGAAGGTGTGTGTCCTATTACATCTAGCATAAAAGTAAACCTGCATAAAAAAATAAAAAAAAACAACAACATCATACCAACAGTAAAATTTGGTGGTGGTAGTGTGATGGTCTGGGGCTGTTTTGCTGCTTAAGGACCTGAAAGTCAAGTCAAGTAAAGTTTATTTGTATAGCGCTTTTCACAACAGACATTGTCTCAAAGCAGCTTTACAGAAATCAACAGTCAAGGTGAATGGTGTGCATTTATCCCTGATGAGCAAGCCATGATGGTGTCGACTCGTTTAGACCCATATAATCACCTGGTTTAATCCAGATCTCAGTGAGACAGAGTGAATCGAGATTATTCTCTGTGATCATATCATATACAATCAGTGCTTTGGGTGCAAGTGATCTAATGATTAATAGACCAAACTTTAGAACTTTGCTGTGTTTGTTTATCTGGCATTTTTCAGTTTTAACTGTAATAAGATTATTTCTGGATCTTGTGTATTTAATTTTTGGTTTTACTACACGAGGAATAGATACGGTTTCTATAAACTGGGCTATGTGTGAACTTGTAACTATTTGGTCTGTTGTATTCGTGTTCTCATAGTTGAAGATTTCCTGATGTCTTACCAGTCAAATGGTGTGAAGTATCCTAGAGATGTTATCTGATAGCACTGCTGCTCCAACTCTGCTGGGGTCCAGGCCATCAGGGCGGAAGAACCTAGGACGCTCCCAGAAACAGTTCCAGTTATTAACAAAGAGAAGTTTGTGCTCTCGACACCATGATTGTAACCATTCATTTAGTGCTAAAAGTCTACTAAACTTCTCAGCCCCTCGCTGGTAAGTGGGAAGAGGTCCTGACACAATGATCCTCGTTGTGGGCGATGTGCTGCGTACCGTCTCCACCAGGATCCTGAAATTCCTTTTTAAGATCTCCGTTTGCTTTAGCCTGGTGTTGTTTGTTCCGGCATGGAGAACAACAGCTCCGAAGTTCTTGTTCAGGATGCCTGCGCAGCAACATCGAGAACACGGGCACCAGGAAAACAGCAAGTGTGCACCTTACCTTTGTCTCCGGTAGCGTGGACATGCCGGACGATGGAATCTCCGAGAATCACGGTATCGCGTTTCGTCTCACGGAGAGGGGCGAAGCGGTTCTCGGTCGAGATCTTGAAGGCCAGTGGTGGTGGCGGGGTAGATGTCCTCGACCAGGACTTGGCTCGCGGCTTCCGCTGCTGCTGCATCCAAGGTCCGTGGTGCACTGGTGCCCGGAGTGAACGATAGCTGGAGTTGAGGTGCTGGGAGAGTTAGATTCATCCCGAGAATTTACCTGGGACAAGTGTGCGTCCGCCCGGGATGTTTCCAACGCTGCTATGCATGCAGCTCGCAAATTTGTTGCTCCAAAGCTACCATCTGCAACGCCACGGTTTGCAACTCAAAAGAGTCCCCACCTGCGATCAATGTCAGACACACAGCCGGCATAGTGCTTTTATCACGAACAGAGTTAATATACAGAGATATGAGTGAGAGGCAATGAATATGTACAAGACTGGTGATAGTCGAGTTAACTGACTACAGGCACAAGTCAGGAAGACAACAACAATTTAGGATTATTAAAAGAGAAAAAATGGATAGATAGGTAGATAGTTAAGTTTGAAAACACAGATAGAAATACAAACACGGACTCGCGGCAAACAAGTCAAACACAGGAAACGACGTCACCGGAAGTGTAAAACTTGCTGTGATAAATGGAACCATGAATTTTGCTGTTTACCAAAAAATCCTGAAGAAGAATGTCTGGCCATTTTCCTAAAAGTCTTGGGGATTATCAAGATGTTTTCTGGCAAAACTGAGATGAGCCTTTATGTTCTTTTTGCTCAGCATCGGTTTTCCATGCACTTTGCCATGAAGACCATTTTTGCTCCGTCTCTTTCTTATGGTGGATTCATGACCACTGACCTTAACTGAGGCAAGTGAGGCCTGCAGTTCTTTGGATGTTGTTGTGGGGTCTTTTGTGACTTCTTGAATGAGTCATAACTGTGGGGTAATTTTGGCCATTCCTGGGAAGGTTCTCCACTGGTCCATGTTTTTGCCATTTGTGACTAATGGTTCTCACTGTGGTTCGCTGTAGTCCCAAAGCTTTAGAAATGATTAATAAACTTTTTCAGACTCATTTGTTTCTGAATTTCTTTGGATCTCGGCATGATGTCTAGCTTTTGAGGATATTTTGGTCTACTTCACTTTGTCAGGCAGGTCCAATTTGTGTGGCTAGAGAAATTGGACTCAGGTGTGATAAACCACAGTTTTCACGCAGCACTGATGTTTGCGGCTAAGATGAAAAAATAAAATAAACATATTGAACATTGTTTCATACAACAGTTTTTATACACATGAGCACATGCAGAGAGTACAAATGTTTTAGGCATATTTGATTTTTTTAAATGCTTTAAGAAAGTTATTTACATTTTGCATTACTATTCCACTTTTAAATGTCAGTTTACATTTGCAGAAATTAATTTGGTTATTTTTACTTAAAAAATTTTACAAAAGGTTTGTAAGTGTAAACTGATATGAGTCACTGCCTCAATAAAGCATTTTTGATGAAGACCAACTATGTCCAAAGTAATGAAACTTATTTACATATGAAACATTTAATTTTGGAAGTCCATAAATGCTATTTTAATAAAAATATAAAAATAAGAAAGACCACAGGTTACTTTTCCTTGGTTAAGATATCAATTAGCAAAATGAAAGAAATAATCATAGCAACCGGTAGTTTTCTAATATTTCTTTCGAAGTATTTGAAGATGCAAACATCCATGTAAACTAAATAATTTGCTTAACTTGAAAACAAAATAAAATCCAAAAACAATACTTCTTCTTCTTCTTTTAACTGCTCCCATTAGGGGTCGCCACAGCGGATCATCCCTCTCCATAACACCGTGTCCTCTACATCTGCCTCTTTTACACCAACTACCTGCATGTCTTCCCTCACCACATCCATAAACCTCTGCCTTGGCCTTCCTCTTTTCCTCCTACCTGGTTGCTCCATCCTCAGCATTCTTCTACCAATATAATTCATGTCTCTCCTCTGCACATGTCCAAACCATCTCAATCTCACCTTGTCACCAAAACATCCTACATGCGCTGTCCCTCTAATAAACTCATTTCTAATCTTGTCCATCCTCATCACTCCCAACGAAAACCTTAACATCTTTAGCTCTGCTACCTCCAGCTCCACCTCCTGTCTTCTACTCAATGCCACTGTCTCTAATCCATACAACATTGCAGGTCTCACCACAGTCCTATAAACTTTCCCTTTCATTCTTGCATACCCTACTATCACAAATCACTCCTGCCACTCTTCTCTACCCACTCCACCCTGCCTGCACTCTTTTCTTTACTTTTCTAACACACTCTCCATTACTTTGCACTCTTGACCCCAGGTACCTGATCTCCTCCACCTTCTCCACCTCTTCTCCCTGCAACCGCACCACTCCACTGCCCTCCCTCTCATTCACACACATGTACTCTGTCTTACTCCTACTGACTTTCATTCCCCTTCTCTCCAGCGCATATCTCCACCTCCCCAGGCTCTTCTCAACCTGATCACTACTCTCACCACAAATCAGAATATCATCCGCAAACATCATAGTCCAGGGAGACTCCTGTCTGACCTTGTCCGTCAACCTGTCCATCACCACTGCAAACGGGAAAGGGCTCAGGGCCGATCCTTGATGTAGTCCAACCCTCACCCTGTCCTCATAAATGTCCTGCACCACCCTCACATACTTGTCTGACACACCTGACTTCCTCATACAGTACCACAGCTCCTCCCTCGGCACCCTGTCGTACGCTTTCTCTAAATCCAAAATTACACAACGCAATTCCTTCTGTCCTTCTCTATACTTCTCCATCAACATCCTCAAAGCAAAAAAGGCATCTGTGGTGCTCTTCTTCGGCATGAAACCATACTGTTGCTCACAGATGGACCTCTTCTCTCAGCCTGGCTTCCACTACTCTTTCCCATAACTTCATGTTGTGACTGATCAACTTAATTCCCCTGTAGTTACTGCAGGTCTGCACATCTCCCTTATGCTTAAAGATCGGTACCAGCACACTTCTTCTCCATTCCTCAGGCATCCTCCCACCTTCCAGAATCTTGTTAAACAATCTGGTTAAAAACTCCACTGCCATCTCTCCTAAACATCTCCATGCTTCTACAGGTATGTCATCTGGTCCAACCGACTTTCCACTCTTCATCCTCTTAATCGCTGCTCTCACTTCCTCCTTACTAATCCTATCTACATCCTGCTTTACCAACTCCACATCATCCAACCTTCTCTCTCTCTGATTTTCCTCATTCATCAGCTGCTCAAAATACTCCCTCCACCTTCTCAACACACTCTCCTCACTAGTCGACACATTTCCCCCTCCATCCTTTATTGCTCTAACTTGCAGCACATCCTTCCCAGCTCGGTCCCTTTGCCTGGCCAATCGGAATAAATCCTTTTCTCCTTCCTTAGTGTCCAACCTCTCATACAGCTCCTCATATGCCTTTTCCTTGGCTTTCGCCACATCCCTTTTTACCTGCTGCCGCATCTCCTTGTACTCCTGCCTACTTTTCTCATCACTCTGTCTATCCCACTTCTGTTTTGCCAACCTCTGTCTCCTTATGCTCTCCTGCACTTCCTCATTCCACCACCATGTCTCCTTGTCTTGCTTTCTATTTCCAGATGTTACACCAAGTACTTTTCTAGCTGCCTCCCTCATCACTCCTACAGTAGTTGCCTAATCATCCAACACCTCCTTAACACCACTGAGCATTTGTCTGACCTCTTTCATGAAACTCACACTACACTCTTCCTTCTTCAGTTTTCACCATCTTATTCTTCTTTGAGTCCTCACTCTCCTGCTCTTCTTCTTCGCCTCCAAAACCATCCTACAGACCACCATCCGATGCTGTCTAGCTACACTGTTCCCTGCCAAAATCTTACAGTCTTCAATCTCCTTTAGGTTGCATCTCCTCCATAGCACATAGTTCACCTGTGTGCACCTTCCTCCACTCTTATACGTCACCCTATGATCCCCCTTCTTCTTAAAATAAGTGTTCACCACTGCCATTTCCATCCTTTTAGCAAAATCTACCACCATCTGCCCTTCCACATTCCTCTCCTTAAAACCATACCTACCCATCACCTCCTCATCACCTCTGTTCCCTTCACCTACATGCCCATTAAAGTCTGCCCCAATCACCAATTGTTCTTTCCTAGGTACACTATCTACCACTTCATCCAATTCACTCCAGAATCTTTCCTTCTCCCCCATCTTACAGCCAACTTGTGGAGCATAGGCACTGATGACATTTATCATCATCCCTTCAACTTCAACCTTCACGATCATCACCCTATCAGAAACTCTCTTCACCTCCAATACACTCTTACTGTACTCTTCCTTCAGAATCACCCCTACACAATTTCTCTTTCCATCCACACCATGATAAAACAGTTTAAGCCCACCTCAAATGTTCCTGGCCTTACTCCCTTTTCACTTGGTCTCCTGAACACACAGCATATCTACCTTTCTCCTCTCCATCATATCAGCATATCAGCATATCAGGGAGGGAGTCCCTTTACCAGTCATAGTACCAACATTTAAAGTACCAACCCCAACCTCCACTCTTCTACACTGCTCAATACAATTAAAACAAAACTAATGCTACTAATAATAATTTAAATATTTTTTGCTTGCATACCTTTCAGGTGTGCAAGGTGTGTCTCTCAAAATGGTAAAAACCGTAAAAAACTGGTGTGACCGGAACGGACGTTTGTTCCAGTGACATAAATTTAAGGACGGATCCAAAACACTAAATCCGTAGGGTTTTGCATAACATTTTAACGGTCACAAATCCAGGTCAAGTGGAAGTCAAAAAAAGCAGATAAAGCTAAAGGGAATGATTCCCATGCCTCTAGATCCACAGATACTGGAATCAAAGTGGCAGAGAGACTTTTCTATCCCAATACAGCCAGAATGTGTGCCAAGGGAATATGATCCCTCTAGCATCCCAGGCACTTTGAGCCTCAAGGATGCTTTAACTGTAGCTGTGGCCAAGCACCAGAATTTTTTATTTTTATTGTATTTTTTTTTATGAGTACAAAGTCTGAGTACAACAAAATGGCATTAGTAAGTATACAACAAAGAATCCGGTATCTAAGGCTTAACACCAAAGAAGCGTATTCATTTCTGGACAAGATACATAAAATATTCCAAGAAACATTGAATATCTCATTTTACTCAGGGCATCTAAGAAACATTTTAGATCATTTTTAAAAATAATAAACAAGGGAGAGGATTTAAAATATAAACATTTATGTATAAAGTATTTTGCTAGTAATATAATATTATCAATCAAATCATACAAAACACAGCACTTTTTGGCTATCCTGTACATTATATCTTGTAAGGTTCGGGTGAAACTATCAGCAACCACACGCCTCTCAACTATCCAGTCCTGCAATGCTTTCCAAAAAGACTGAGCCATATTACATGTTAAGAATATATGTTCTGTATCTTCTTATATAAATATTTGCATAGATATAAGGCACATTTTCAAAATGTAATTTTGCAGAAATCTTTTGAAGAGATTTACATAATTTAATATTTTAAACTGTATTGATTTTGCCTTGGGGAGAACAGAAAACTTTAGATAGGACGTTTTAAAATATTTAACAGTATTTTTACAAACATGTGATCTGATTTATTTATTCATATTTGACGTAGCTTGACTGGATGATATATTGTCTTATATTTGTTAGTGCAAAGTTTATCTTCTATTTTAATATAACCAACATATAACAAAAGAGGGACAGCCATATGTTGAAGTAAGAAAGGTTACATCTCCAACATTTTTATATCTGAAAGTGTTGCATTAATAACAGTAAAGAATTGCTTCGGATAAAAGGCAAATCTGTGTTTTAAAGTGAACAAAGTAGAGTCTACCATATTACCATTTTCATCCATTAGATCCAATACTGACCAAATATTACTATACTATTACAATACTATGATAATAATATCAGATTTTCTAATATACAATGGAACCCAGTTATCTTGCCCTCGGTTAACTCGACAACCCTATTAAGTCAACGTTTCTGAAGTGGAACCGCCAAACTCTCGCTTTTTCTTAGCATTTTTTATCGGTTATGTCGCGGAACCCTAATATCTTGAGCACAAATTTGAAATTTTAATGTCAGTTATGTTGATCGGCGCTGTGCAACCGCAGAAGAACTTGCGAAAATGGCTGAAAAATCAAACCTTACATATACTACAGGTGTTTGTATTGTATACTGGTGAATCTCTGCTGTTAGTAAGTGCACATATGCATTTTTTTGTTAAATGTTCTGCGATGAACGGGCGCGCGGCACTCCCGGCTTCAACTCCTTACCGAGAGCGCTCGGTAAGGAGCACGGCTCTCTCGGTAAGAAATTAAAGCCGGGAGCTTTAGAGAAAGCGGCCGAGAAAGCACCTGCCACGCCCCCTTCGTCCGTTCACGTTTGAGACTTTTCTGTCCCTTGTTTTTGGTTTCAGGTTCGGTTTTGGATCTTCCGGGTTTTTTTTCCAGCTTCGCACCGTGCCGCCGGTCGCGGTATTTTCGAATTTCCCTATAATTCCATACCCAAACACTCACTCTCTCTCTCTCTCTCTCTCTCTCTCTCTCTCTCTCGGCTTATTCTCCCCTCGGGATCGCAGACGTAAGTTTTTTCGGACACTTTGCTTTGTGTGTTTGTGCGGATAACTTCAGCCTGATGGTCATAAGTTTTTTAGAAACGTAGTTACTGTTAATTTTCCTTTTTTTTCACATGTGGACTAAATGTGAGACGGCACTGTGCAGCCGCTGTTTTTTTTTTTTTTTATGAGCGATCTGTGTGTTTATAATGTTGGAAAATATAATAAAGGTTTGTATGGAGAATAGACGGTGGTTTGTATTGTATACTGGTACATCTCTGCTGTTAGTAGGTGCACTTATACCTTTTGTTGTTAACAAACGTATGTACATTTTTATAGCATGCCTTCGTCAAACAAATTCCGGCAACGCTGTTGTGTAAAAACCCCTCCAAAAACACGTGCATGCACATTCTCATTTATTAACGCACATCATGTACATAAAGAAATTTCAAGCACGTTAATATATTGCCGGCATTTTGATTTTTGTTTATCTCGATCATCGGTTACCTCGATGCTTTTTGGGACCCCCTAGGACATTGACATAACCGGGTTCCACTGTAATGAGATTTTTGCCTCCAAATAAAATCTTACATTTTTTGATTGCTTGTTTTTATAATAGCTGAACAGGGGGCTAAAGCAAAAGTTCTAGATCAGTCTAGATAAGTAATCAGCTTTGGTTAGAAGAATCCTCCCAAAATATATATGTCTCTCTGCAAACAGCAATTTCTTTAATACAGCAAAAATCATTCAAATTTTGGAATCTTTGGAAATAGAAACGCCAAAATATTTCTCTGTCTCTTTAACTGGAATGTTATATAAGGAACGATCTAGAGTGGAGTGTAGGGGTAAAAGTTCACAATTAAAGTCTCTACTACTTTCTTTCTTTTTGCTTATTGTCTGTGTGTTTAGTTACCCAACCCTAATAACCTACACTAAAGAAGAACTGCATAACATCGGCGAGTTCACTCCAGACACTTTTTCACCAGTTTTTACAAACCCAGAAAGTTATTTGGAGATCTTAGTTGGAGCAGCAGCTACTCTCTATGGCACATGGAGGAGACGCCAGTGGGGGAAGCACCGGCGCGAAGCTAGTGAAGCTAGCGAAGTTACGACAGAGGGCATTTAGAACTGCGCTCCCGCCGATTCACCTGGCGAACCTCCGCTCACTGCCGAACAAAATGGACGAACTAACTCTTCTCAACGGAACAAGCAAAGATTTTGCATGCTCCGCTGCCCCCTGTTTTACTGAAACTTGGCTCAGTCACTTACACCGAGCGGATCGCATAACGGGGCTATCGGGCAAAACAAAAAGTGGCGGAATCTGCTTTTACATTAACGAACGTTGGTGTACAGATGTCACAGTGCTGGATAAAATACTGCAAGCCAAACTTGGAATCACTGGTAATAAACTGTAAACCGTATTACTCACTGTGGGAATTTTTTACGCATTCATTCTGACCAGAGTTTACATCACACCAGAGTTTACATGCACTGCAAAACCTGGCAAGCCAAATATCCGGCTTGAAGCAAAAACATCCGGATTCTCTTTTAATTATCCTTGGAGACTTTAACAGAGCAAAACTAACACTTGAACTTCCAAAATACAGGCAACATATTAATTGTCCGACAAGAGAGAAAAACACACTGGATCACTGCTACACCGTTCTTAAGGAAGCATATCGCTCTGTACCCTGGGCAGATTTAGGGAACTCGGATCACTGTTTGGTTCATCTTATTCCAACATACAGGCAGAAACTAAAATCTGTTAAGCCTGTAGTAAAAACAGTGAAGGGATGGACCAGTGAGGCAAAGCAGGGACTACAATACTGCTTTGACTGCACCGATTGTAGTGTCTTTGAGGCTGGAACTGACAGCCTGGATGAGCTGACTGACACTGTGACATCCTACATCAGTTTGTGTGAAGACATGTGTGTGCCAACCAAAACCTTCTGCAAGTTCAGTAACAACAAGCCATGGTTCACAGCCAAACTGAAAAAACTTCGACATGCCAAGGAAGATGCCTACAGAGGGGAGGACAAAGCACTGTACAAGCAGGCCAGGAACCAACTGACAAAAGAGATTAGAATAGCCAAAAGAAGCTACTCTGTAAAGCTGAAAATCAGGTTTTCAGCTAAGGACCCTGCATCAGTGTGAAACAGTGTGAATCCTGCAAAATATCACAAACTACAGGGGACCACCCCTCCCCTGAAGCAAAACGAAGACCTGGCTGATGACGGCAACACCTTCTACTGCAGGTTTGAGAACAATATCTTCACACCTCTTATCCAACCCAGCTAAACACACTTAAAACTGTGGAGATGATAGTGGACTTTAGGAAACACCTTTCAACACTACTCCCCCCCACAATATCCAACATCCCTGTGTCATCTGTGGAGAACTACAAGTTTCTGGGCACTACCATTTCCCAAGACCTGAAATGGTAATGCAATATAAACTTGATTATGAAAAAGGCCCAGCAGTGGATATACTTTCTACGCCAGTAAAGGAAGTACAGTCTGCCACAGAAGCTGTTGATGCAGTTCTACACTGCAGTCATTGAATCTGTCCTGTGCTCATCAATCACCATCTGGTTTGGTGCGGCAACAAAACAGGACAGAAACAGACTGCAGAAAACAGTTAAAACAGCAGAAAAAAAAATCATTGGTGATCCCCTGCACACTCTCCATGACTTGTACCACAAAAAAACCAGAAACCAGGCAGAAAAATTATTAATGACCCTTTACATCCCGGAAACAACATCTTCCAGCTCCTTCCCTCTGGCAGGTGCTACAGAACTTTGTTCACCAAAACTGCCAGACACAGGAACAGTTTCTTTCCCCAAGCAATCACCCTCACTAACAACTGACCATAATTATATTCCCTGCTCATATTTATCTAAGTACCGCACAGAACTGTCAGTCATCACATTATCTGTATATGTTGCACACACTATGGCTGCTATACACTGTACAAAGTTTTATAGTAAAGTCTCTATCATACCTGACACACAACACTGTCATTTGCACTACCATCATAAACACTTGTTAATTCAAAGTGATAAAAGCCTTTTACACCATTTCTTGGGACAGGATGTGACCTAAAAACCAAATGTCACCTAGACCAACTGGTAAGGATCTTCTCCAGGGCAACCCTTATGTCAGTAGGACAGAATTTACCCAAACCTGGGGTCTGTTCTACTGATGTTGGACTAAGATCATATTTCCAATCACACTGAGACCTTTAAAATGATACTAATGGTAAGGTAAAATGTATACATTCCTAAATTGTAATTATTACATAACGCAAGTAAAGTAAATTGAATTCCAGGACCTTCTCAGTCACCTTTCCATGATCCAGCCCTCTCCCCAAGAGGGTAAGAGGGGGGCTCAAGGATGGGTGACTGGGCAGCTGAACAAATGGCTTTCTCTCTTCAGATCAAAGAGATCCTCCCCTCAGATTAGAAGGTTTATTGTTTTGTTGCATGTTGCGTTAGGAAGGGCATCCAGCGTAAAAACATGTGCCAAATCAAACGTGCGGAGGTTTCGCTGTGGCGACCCCTAACGGAAGAAGCCGAAAGAAAGTTATTGTTTTGTTGCATGTTAGTTCTCAGGGTCTGGCCTCATGGAGTTGCATGGCAGTTTTTGGGGTCTGGTACCATAAACAGATCTTACCATCCTCACACCTGCCACATTCAGTAATTCAAGGCACGGCCAGCTCCAGTGAGAGACTGAAACCCTTAAAAGACCACCTGGCAGCCTGGGAAGCTCTGCTAGATGTGTCTCAGTGGGTCTTGCGATCTGTAGACAGAGACTACACAATTTAACTTGGGTCTCATCCACCCCGGATCCACAGTGTGTGTGCCACACTGGTGGGACCCGAGTAGGCTCGTCATGGAACAAGAAGACACTTTTCTGTTGAAGGAGGCCATCGAGGTGGTCCCTCCATCAGACAGAGGGCCTGGGTTCTACAGCCGGGACCTCATAGTTCCCAAAAAGGATGGAGGGTGGCGTCCTATCCTTGATCAACATCAGCTGAACCACTTACTTATGAGACTCAGGTTTAAAATGCTGACCCTCAAGCAGGTCATCTCTCAGATCCCTCCGTTCCCTCCGTTCCCTCCGTTCCCTCCGTTCCCTCCGTTTGGTCACCGCCGGCGCCCAAACGTGCTTTTTTTGCAGATGCCAGCAAAAAGAGCTTAAACTGCTCGGTCATATTTGATCATAAATATCATGTAATACATCATTTAAATCTGTAAAGGGTCTACTTTCATTTGTGTATGCTTACTATATAAACAAAACGTGGTATTTTTTTTAATGAATAAAATACTCAGGGTGGCCCATCTGTTGCCTTTGTCTGCGTAAACTTCGTTTAGAAACACGTCATCAAAAAGCGCTGAAACTCAGCCAATAGCTGACACACCGAAATAAAAAATATATCTTTAGACAGCTTAAAGTGTGTAGTTTTAGACGCCTCTTCGCATATGGCCTTTCAAAGTAGAAAGTGTCTTTTAAATTTTAAATCAAAGTATTGTTTAATGTAAATGAGCAGGCAGGATGATTTTCACATGATATATATTAGTAGCTCTGTTCTCAAAAAGTCTTGGAAAACATGTTCACTATAGGTTTTGTGGCCTCATTTCAGTGAGTTGTTTTTTTTTGCTTTTTCAAAAACCAAGCATAAACATTATTTTGCCAAAAATACAAACACACACATATAAGTTGTTTACATATTATGGTAGCCCAGTTTGTGCTGAATACAGTTTAGTAAGTCTTTTGTCGATAACATATTTTAAAAACAACTAAAAAGAACCAAATGTAAGAGCATGTCAAAATCTCTCAAGGTGGCAAAAACGTCCATCCTTACCGCCATCAGGAGGGTCAGGAAAGGGCAGTCACTCACAGTCAAGCAGTGCCCGATATGATTCCACTTGGCCTCCTGCACATGAGACCCCTTTAGTGGTGGCTCAGGACCAAAGGGTTCTCACAGAGGGGCAATCACCTCCGTACTATCAAGGTCGCGCAGCGAGCCCTATGTGTCTTAGATGTTAGGAGAGATCTCGGGTTCCTATCTAAGGGCCCCGTGCTGGGAGTTCCCGGAATGCACTTTTGTATGTCGCTGAGAGGGTGTCAGCTATATGCCGCAAATGTTAATGTAAATAAATGTCGCTCAATGCTTACAACGGGTGTGTCCCTCACAAGGTGGGGAGCGGTCATGAGTGTCCACTCCACCCAAGATCTATGGGAAGGGCCCCATCTGTTGTGGCACATTAATTGCCTTAAGATGCTGGCTGTGATTCTAGCATTGAAGCATATCTCGGTGGTCTTATACATCCAGGGGGATCTGTGCCTAAGCCTCCTGTACAGGCTGGCATGCCAGATACTCCTGTAGGCCTAAGGGAGGCTGCTCTCTTTGATAGAGATACATACATCCCAGGCCGCCTAAACAAAGCAGCAAGCGCCCTGTCGAGACACAGGTTGAGACCCAGGGCATGGTAGCTCCACCCCTCATGTGGTGGAGCAGATCTGGGAGGGCTCAAGTAGACCTGTCCTGCTCCATTTCAGAGCCTCAAGATGGTGCCTGTTTAGTGTGTGGTGCGAGCAGCACCGATTGGATCCGGATAACTGCGCAGTTGGTTTAGTGCTGGAATTTTTTCAAGAACAGTTCACCTAAGGGTTGGCGCCATCCACCCTCAAAGTCTATGCTTCTGCACGGAGGACGGAGACCTGCTAGTGACTCATTTTGTTTGTGGTACTCGAAGGCTGAGCCCTCCAGTGCAACCTAGAGTGCCTTGGTGGGACCTGGCCACTGTGCTGGAGGCACTATCCAAACTCTTCTTTGAGCCCCTCTCAAACTCCTGAAAGGGAACATCTATAGGTTACGTATGTAATCTTAGTTCTCTAGGGAATGAGATGCTGCATCTCAATGCCACACTGCCAGTGTCCCTGTTTTCTTACAGAAGCTGGCAAAAGCTTCAAGTTAAGTGTTTTTTATAACTTCCTGTTTGTGACATCACCCCGTTGGTGACGCTGCGCTTTCTTTTGGACAGATTACACATGTAATTCAGAGCATGGACAGTGCGAAAGCGATATCAAAATGTTGCTGATGCAGCACCTCGTTCCCTTTAGGGAACTAGGGTTACATGTACAAGTGTCAATGTGTAGGTCAGCGTTCAGGTAGATAAGGTGTAGGTCAGTGTGTAAAGTATAGGTCAGTGTTCAGGTGGGTACGTTTTAGTTTAGTGTTTGTTTTGGTAAGGTGTAGTCAGAGTTCAGGTGGGTAAAGTGTTGTTCCGGTTGGTAAAGTGTAGTTCAGTATTCAGGTGTGTGAGGTGTAGTTTAGTTTTCAGGTGTGTAAAGTGTAGGTCAGTGTTCATGTGTGTTAAGTGTTGTTCGGTGTTCAAGTGTGTAAAGTGTAATTCAGTGTTCAGGTGTGTGAAGTGTTGTTTGGTGTTCAGGTGTGTAAAGTATAGGTCAGTAAGTGCTCAGGTGGGTAAAGTGTAATTCAGTGGTTAGGTGTGCATGGTGTAGGTCACTGTTTAGGTGTGTAAAGTGTAGTTCAGTGTTCATGTGTGTAAAGTGTTGTTCAGTGTTCAGATGTGTAAAGTCTAGATCAGTGTTCAGGTGTGTAAGATGTAGTTCAGTGTAGGGCTGAAACGATTCCCACAATTAGAGTCATTTGAATACAAAAAAGCATTGAGACAAATTATTTGTTAATGCGTGCTACCTGTCACCAATTTCGCATTCTGTGTTTCCACGCTGTGCGTACGCACAGTAAAAATGGATAAACGTTGAAAAAACAATGAGGGACGAGTCAAAGACAGGCAAAAGAACACAACAGAAAGTTTCCAAGTTTTGGATCATTTTAGACAAAAAATTTACAAAAATACAATACAGTACGTTTACCTTTTTCAAGTAATTTGAAATTGATTTTTATATTTTTATTTAGGATGATTTATTTATATATTTGTTTTTGCATTCAGTTTAGTTTTCACAGATTGAATTTCAGCAATAAAAATTAAAATTTTTCTAAAAAGGAAAAAATATATATTTCATTTTAAAAGACCTCTCTTATTTTCTCTTGTATATTTAGTATTGCCATTTAATTTTAAGAAATAATTTAAGCAAAAGTACCTTTTATACTTATTATTATTACTTAATTAATTCAATGGACTAATCAGCTATCGGTAGATAGATGTGTAAGGTGTAGGTCAGTGCTCAGGTGTTTAGATGTAGAACAGTGGTCAGGTATGTAAGGTGCAGCTCAGTATGTAAGGTGCAGCGGTGGCAAAAATGCACACATCCTGGAGTGTTTAAAGGATCCGGCATGGAGAAGCTGGTGTTGGATCTGTGATGATCATAAATTTTGAGCTATTTTATAAGTTGCTCAGTAGCTCCTAGTTTTATAACCATAAAGACTGTATAAGACTGTAGAAAGAACTTTACTTATAATCACACACTCCAGTGCTCATGTTAGTTCTCACTCTCCAGTGTTCTCTATTGTTGGAAGATTTATGATCAAACTCTTGATGTCACCCAAATGAGGATGGGTTCCCCGTTTTGAGTCTGGTTCCTCTCAAGGTTTCTTCCTCATAACATCTAAGGGAGTTTTTCCTTGCCATAGTCGACCTTCTTGCTCATCAGGGATAAATTCACACCATTCACCTTAAATGTTGATTTCTGTAAAGCTGCTTTGAGACAATGTCTGTTGTGAAAGGCGCTATATAAATAAACTTGACTTGACTTGACTTGACATCCTCCGCTCAAGTCGAAGTACAGATACTCATGTTTTAAAAGACTGGTAAATGTTTAAGTAGTGACTACACTTTTGTACTCGAATTAAAGTAAAGATGTTTGGCCTTTGACATGTATTAAGGTAAAAAGTAACCTACTACCTATTTTAGTGTCACTCTGGTAATTATACCTTACATTATATTAATATTTTAATGTAAAACAATTTCATATTTTGCTACCCAACGAATGTATTCAGTCTAAATAACCACCATATACAACACAAGCAGAGAAAAGATGATGGTAATCAAGAATGTCTCTGTGCTCAGTCATGTTAACATTGCTGACTCTGTCTGTCTCATTCACATTAGCCCCATACTTCTTGTTGCCTTCTGCCTTGCTCATCGTAAACTAGCCTACATCTGTGGTTGTGTGAGAACCAGGAAATGATAGACCAATTGTAGGTTGAAAAAGCAACGCGATGACAAGAAATTGATGGGGGTAAAAACACCATGCAATGAGAAGAAAAAAATATTGATCATGTCACCAAAGATTAAAACTAAAGTGTGTATGGTGTAGGTCGGTAGTCAGGTGTGTGTTGTCTGTAAGGTGTAGTCCAGTTTTGCAAGGTGTCATCAGTGTTCAGGTGTGTAAGGGGCAGTTCAGCATCCAGGTATGTAAGGTTTCAGTCAGTGTTTAGGTATTTTAAGGTGTAGGTCAGTGTTCATGTGTTGTTCAGTGTGTTGGTGTTTTAAGGTGTAGGTTGGTGTTCAGGTGGAGGTCAGTGTTTATGTGTTTTACGGTGTAGGTCAGTGTTCAGGTGTTTAAGGTGTAGGTCATTGTCCAGTTATCTAAGGTGTCATCAGTGTTTAGGTGTAGGTCAGTGATTAGGTGTTTTGAAATGTAGGTTGGTGTTGAGTTGTGTAAGGTGTAGGTCAGTGTTTAGGTGTTTTACCATGTAGGTCAGTGTTTAGGTGTGGGTCCGTGTTCAGGTGTAGTTCAGTGTTTAGATATTTTAAGGTGTAGGTTGGTGTTTAGGTTTAGGTTAGTGTTTGTGTGTTTTATGGTGTAGGTTTAGTGATTAGGTGTTTTAAGGTGTAGGTTGGTGTTCGGGTGTGTAAAGTCTCAAGTCAAGTCAAGTCAACAAGCTTTTATTGTTATTTTAACCATATATAGCTGATGCTGTACACAGTAAAATGAAACAACATTCCTCCAGAAGCCTGGTGCTGCATAACAGTAGTGGATGTGAAGGATGGAAATCATAATGGATGTGAGGAAGCCGTTCCTCTGCTGCCAGTCTTTGAGCAGACAGAGCCACAGGACAAGGCCCGCTGTATCCGCCAGACTGAAGGCTGAGTCCTAAATTTACCCTACATCCCTACAGTCACAATGTTTGGAAGTTTTTGAGGCTTTACACTTAATATAGTGCACTATTACATAACAGAAAACACAGGGCTAAGGACTCATAAGTGTCGTCACATAAAGTGCATTGTGTGCAACCTGGTGCAAACAGTGCAAGACAGACAGTGCAAAGACAACACAAGACAGTGCAAGAAAACACAAGACAGTGTAGGACAAATACACAAAACACAAAATAGCACCACCAATAAACCTGCTGTTCATTACACAGTGCGGTGTGTAAAAGAGTATTGAGTACAGGAGTAAACATAAAAAAATGCAAACAAGATAGTTTGTGCAAAAAAACAATAGCAGAATTCAATGTTTTAGAATTTCAGAATTCAAGGAATTAACACCACAGGCTATTAGCTGTTTAAACCAGGAAACACCCAGGATCTAAAAACTGTCCCACTCTCTCCATCATCACCCTTTTTCCCCTGCACAATCACACTTTCGTGCTACGGCACATTATACACTGGACTTGCACAGCACAGTGCACTTTACGTTTCATTTCATATTTTCTTTTTCATATTTATTTCATATTTCTATATTCTTATTTTTATACCACACCATTCCGCACAAGGACACTTTACACCACACCTTACTGCACACGGACACTCATGGACAATCAAAAACCATGCCTAACTTGTTTACTGTTTAACTACACACTGCCATGTTGTTTACTGTTTAACTGCACACTGCCATAAACATTTTCTGTGTATGTGTATATATATGTATATATGTATATATGTATATGTATGTACATATACACATGTATTTATATATCTTTATATTTTATTTATCTGCCTTCTTTTTCTTATTATATTTTTCTTTTAAATTTTGTTACTATATTTAATATTTTTATTCTTCTTTTTACCCCATTTTTATTCCCTCATGCCGGCCGTCGTTAAAAGCATTTCACTGTCGTACCCTGTATGTATGTGTATGTGACAAATAAAATTTGATTTGATTTGATTTAATTAATGAAGTGATATAATATAGGCATGGATGTGTGAAGTGAGTACGATTGTGTGTTTGATTCCGGGTTGTACAGATCAGTCGCACAGTCTGTGTGTGTGTGTGCATGAGTTTTATTGCAGTTCTGTGTTGAGAAGCCTGATGGCTTGAGGGAAGAAATTTTAGACTGTTGCACAGTCAAGTTGTGTGTAGTTCCGTGTTAAGGAGTGTAATGTGTAAGTCAGTGTTCAGCTGTGCAAGGTGTACTTCAGGTGTGCAAGTCAGCGCTCAGGTGTACTTCAGGTGTGTAAGGTAATTCAGAATGTAAGGTGTAGGTTGTTGTCAAGAGAATGGTTGATGGTTTTAGCCATCAGAGCCATGGCGAATTAATGAACAATCTCCACAGAATGTGGCGCGCGTGTGTGCGCACGCGCGCGTTCTGCGCCATGACGTCACCACGCTGCTATGACGTTGAGCGGAAGTTGTTTTCTGAGGAGAAGAAGCCCCGCCCTTCAGCCGCTGGAACACGTTAAGGTAAAGAAAAATGATGTCTGTGGTTGCGCGCGCGGGGCCGTTATCGCCCTATTTACAGGCCACGAGCTTCACCGTCCCCGGGCCGCTGAAGGCTCTCGCGCCCGGACTGGTGATGAAAAGTGAAAAGATTTTGCTGGATGTGAAGAAGCCGTTCCTCTGCCGCGAGTCCTTGAGCGGACAGAGCCCTAGGACAGGGCCCGCTGTATTCGCCAGCCTGAACGGTGAGTCCTAAATTTACCCTACACCCCTACAGTCACAATATTTGGAAGTAGTTTGAGGTTTTACACTTGATATAGTGCACTATTAAATCCGCACACTGTGATTTCGACCACCGTCTCCGCGTCCTGGCTAAGCTAACTACTGTTACTCAAGGACACGCAGGATTACTTATTATTTTTTTTACCATTCTTATGTTTTCGTTTACGTTTTTTGTTCATACATGTTTTATCTATTCAAGAAGTATTTTTCGTTCGCCCGGCAATAATTGTAAATCATTATTTTTCTCTTTAGAAGCTGTGTCTGCTACTAGCATGGTAACGCTAGCGCTAAGTAATATACAGTACTGTCTTTTAGCTGACCCCACTTCTGCGCACGCGCACGGCAGGTATAATAATGACACTGCTTTTCCTATTTTATTTAAATTAGTTAGGGAAGTATTAACTTTTTTATTAAGTTTCTTAATGGTAACATTTTCCAAAATTAAAATTGTAGTTTGCTATTGATATTGTTGTTCTACTGTAGCAGGTGAACAATATTTGTTTCGCACTGTTCATTCATTAATACAGAGGCAGATTTAGAGTGACTCAAAACAAAAAAATGAAAGATCTGAAAATAAAAGATGAGTAATCGTAGTTACATAATGGATAAAATAATGTTTGGTATTTAATACATAGAAAAGGTTTGTACAAGTTGGGAATTAAATAAAGATCATTAAAACCATCTTACCTTTGAAAGTACAGTAATCACCCGCATTATTGAGGAATTGCATTTGTCGTAACTAATTTGTTCGGCTGATTTTCACAGTCAATCGCGGATAGTGCGATTATGTTAAAATAATGAAATTTATTAATAAACAATTATTAATTATAAAATTAAGTAAACTGTCAAAACAGTACAATACTGTATGCGTAAAATAGCATTTGGGGTTTACCGTGGTTTTGGAACGTAGCCACCGCGATAAATGGGGGATTACTGTAATTTGGTAGTGATAGTAAACTATAGTATAAACGTAGTAATGGTAGATCTGTGTGTTTTGTGTTGTAGTAATGGTAGATCTGTGTGTTTTGTGTTGTAGCAAGTGGCAGTGTGCGTTTCGCTCACACAGACATCAAGGTTCCTGATTTCTCTGATTATCGTCGTCCTGAAGTGATGGACCCAAAGAAGTCATCTCAAGAGAGCAGTGATGCCAGGAGAACATTCTCCTACCTGATCACAGGTTCCACAGCTGTCATGGGCGTTTATGCTGCCAAAACGGCTGTCACACAGTTCGTGTCCTCCATGAGTGCTTCGGCAGATGTTCTGGCCCTGTCCCAGATCGAGATCAAGCTGTCGGACATTCCCGAGGGCAAAAACATGACGTTTAAATGGAGAGGGAAGCCGCTGTTCGTGCGCCACCGCACAGAGAAAGAGATTGCTACCGAGGCTGACGTGGATCTGTCTCAGCTGCGTGACCCTCAGCATGACCAGGACCGTGTTCAGAAACCGTCGTGGGTCATCGTCATTGGAGTGTGTACTCACCTGGGCTGTGTTCCAATTGCCAACGCAGGTGACTATGGAGGGTACTACTGCCCATGTCACGGCTCGCACTATGACGCCTCGGGTCGCATCAGGAAAGGTCCGGCGCCGCTCAACCTGGAGGTTCCGTATTATGAGTTTCCTGATGAAGACACAGTGGTGGTGGGCTGATGACATTAAGTTTGTGTGTACTTGTGTGTGTATCATGCTCGCCACTCTGTTCATGTGATAACTGTAAGTAATAAACCTATATTTTATTTCACACGGAGACTCCTTATACTGGTTATTCTTTAGTATTTCCTGTAAATGAGCCTCTCACATCTTAGACACACAACAACACCTATACGCATGTGGACATTTCTGCTTTTCCTGTGTAATAATAATAATATTGTAAATAACTTTTGCTCCTGACTGTTTGTTAAATGTTACATATAACATCTTACATCTGTAGTCATGCTAAATCAGTAAAACATACAAAATGGTGAAGGATGAATCTGATACCATCCTGCGACATGCTGTGTGCTCTCACCAAGACATGCTGTGAGCAGGCTGAGGACCGGATCCTGGAGAGATTTCAGAAAGGTTTGTAGCGAGTTCAGAAACAGTGACGTCCTCACAGCTGAAGGGACGCTGCCTTTTGCATTTCACTCAGGGTTAACGCTTGTTCTGTTTTGTGCTCACGAGGTGCTACAAGGATGGATTTTACCTTACATGTCTGACTGAGTTGTGTTGTACACAGTATATCCAAAAGAATGTACACCCCTGACTATCACACCCCTTTGTACTTGGTAAACTTCACATTCCTGATTAAATCTTCGGTGTAATAATAAGCGCCACTGTTTTTGAAGGAGGTTTGTCTACTAGAATTAGGGGTGTGGTGGGCATTTGTGATAGTTCAGCTACATGGACTTTAGTGAGGTGGGTTGGGTGAGTTGACTGTTTACCCATATGAGGATGGGTTCCCTCTTTAGAATGGTTCCTCTTCAAGTTTCTTCATTATGCCGTCTTGTTTTTTTTTCCAGGCCACAGTCACCATCAGCTTGCACATTAGGGACAAACTTACACTTATAAAGAAATTCTTGTTCATTCTATAACCCTTTATTCATAGCATTATTTTTGTTAAACTGCTTTGAGACAATGTTCATTGTTAAACGCGCTATACAAATAAAAATTAATTGAATTAAATTGTATTTCACTATCTTTTATGAAGACATTTGGTTTTTAACATTGCAGGTAAGATGAACTTGGTTACAGTACTTGTAGTTCATCACAGTCTTCTGAGCTGCTCGTTTCCTGATTAGCGTGTCAACAGTATGTGTGAACTGGTTCAGTGCAAACAAATCCACCTTTAATGCTGATAGAACTACACCAAAGTACAGCAAGCTTGACAGAAAGGAGCAAAAACATAAAATGGAAAAAAAATTGCTTTTAATCTCCCTGGGAGATGTAGTCATATTTGATACATAGCTGTAACCATGAAAATAATTTACATGTAAGTCACATTTTGAAATTTGCTTATTATTTAATCCTCTTTGGGGAGCTAGAGATAAAATGATGAAAGAGAGAGAGACGCATATATCAAAATATTAACAAAACTGATCAGATGTAACCAAGTGCATGCTGTATCTTCTGTGAGAAGATAAAGATATTAGTGTGCGATCCTGCAGCCACTTCACTGGTATTAGACATGTTTGAAACGTAAGTCAGGTTACTATAGCAACCATCATTATTGAGTGTTCACGATATTCCAGGCACAGAGAGGGTTCACTGATAAACATAATCATGTGTGCTTCAAAAGCATGGGAGTGCAAGGTAATGTGTATGAAATAAACATATGTACGAGCTCTATGCTTTAATGTTGTGAGGCAGAAATATACCAAAAGATTATTTTATCTTTTGATAACAGCTGCAGTTGATGCACCAGAAGACGTGTAAACCTGAGATTGACTGTTGTGTAGGTGTTGTAAAATCTCATTTGAACTTGACTCTCAACACTGTGCACAATTATTGGGCAAGTTGCATTTTTGAGAATAAATTTTGTAAAATAAAGTTTTGGCTTTCTTAAGAGAATATCTACATGTACACCATTATTAGGCAACTATTAGTGTGAAGAATTATTATGCAACTAAATGAAAAACAAAGATTTTTCCATCTTACTTGTTTATTTTCACCTGTTAAAGTGAGAATAATAAGCAAACTCAAAATTTACAAAAGAACATTTTTGAAATTTCAAAAAGAAAACATCAGTGACCAATAAAGCCACCCTTCTTTTCCATAACAGTCACAAGCCTTCCATTCACAGAGTCAGTCAGTTTCTTGATCTGGTCAGAATCAACTTTTTGTGCAGCCGCAACCACGGCCTCCCAGACACTGTTCAGAGAGGTGTACTGTTTACCTTCACTGTAAATTTCCTGCTTAAGAAGGGCCCAAATGTTCTCAATAGTGTTTTAGTCAGGTGAAGAAGGGGGCTATGTCATTATTGTTTTTTTTTATCTTTAAGGCCTTTACTGGTCACGCAGTGGAGTACTTTGATGCATGTGATGTAGCGTTGTCCTGCAAAGTGTCTTCTAAAAATTGGCAGTAGGTCTGAGAGTTGATTTTGAGTCCATTTCAACCTGAAAAGGTCCAACTAGCTCATCTTTCATAATACCTGCCCATACCAGTACCGCACCTCCACCTTGCTGGCATCGAAGTGTCAGAGTCGAAGTGGAGCTCTGTGCCCGTTACCGATCCAACCACGGGCCCATCCATCTGGTCCGTCCAGAGTCACTCTCATCTCATCAGTCCACAAAACCTTAAAAAAAAATCTGTCTTCAGATATTATTTGGCCCATTCTTGACGTTTCAACTTATGTGTCTTGTTCAGAGGTGGTTGCAGTTGTGGAATATGGCAGCACTGGAGGATAATGGGTCCTGGTAGCTTCATGTTTGATTCTTCTTAAATCTTTGGCGGGTAATTTGAGTCTTTTCATCTCGTTTGTTTCTTGGGCCTATTTTTCCTGAGGAGAAGAATCTGCCTAATAATTATGCACACTTTGATGTAGGGTGTTGATCTCCTTCGGAGCGAAAGTCCAGTGCCTAATACACTAAGCTACCCCCTCTTCATAATTTTGTACAACAGGGATGGTAAGATTCACTACCTAAAGACAGGTGCAGAAGTTTTACTGAGCGCTAAAGAAATCTCATGTTTGCAGGAATGGCCTCTAAAGACTGTACAACAAAATATTAGGTGAAAGGTTCCATTATTTTTGTCCATGCTTTTTTAAATTTGTTTTATTTTTTTTAAATATTCTGTTAATATAAAATTACTTTATTACTAATTACTTTTATCTGTTTTAAATGGTTTCAGAGATGCTTGTGGTTCTTATTGTGGAGAAGTGGCAACATATTTGTCAATGTCTGTATATTAATATATTTTTTCTCCTCACTGCTTAGAGTTCCTATGTTTATTTTTACACACAAAATTTGCATTCTTGTCAGTGATCAGACCCACTTACGTAGCTAATTAACCTCAGCATTAGCATTAGCACCCTTATCATCTGGGTTTGCTGTTTACTGCCCTGCTCATTTCTCTGGATCTGATATACCCTCTGTGTGCAATTTACATTCATTTATGTATTCTTGTCCTGTCTGTGTTTACACGCTAACATAAACTTCACACAGTTCTTGCGATTAGTGATTATAGAAAGCTGCTGATTCACAGTGGAGCAGTATCTACAACAAACACCACCAGCTGAAACTGTAGAATGTGAAGTTGATGTCAGAGGTCAGGTTCAGCTGTGATGCGGGGCCCCTGGAGCAGACAGGGTTTAGAGTCTTGCTAAAACCTCTGTCCTTTTGATCACTAACCCAGATCTGTAACCAGTGGGACACAATTTTTTTAATGAAACTCTACTCTTCATTTAGAAAATTTCCAGACCTCCACATCCCTCTACTCAAAGTGTAGTGAGCTTAAACAGAAACAGGTAAATATTCCTAATGCCATCTGTGTGTAGTGTTAACCAATCAAGAGTAAGCATTTGGAATTACAAACCCAATTTCAAAAAAGTTGGGACACTGTACAAATAAAAACAGAATGCGGAAGTTGTGAAAGTTTCAAATTTCAATATTTTATTCAAAATACAAAATAGATGATATATCAAGTGTTTAAAATAAGAAAATGTATCATTTTAAGAAAAAAATGATTTGATTTTAAATTTCATGACAACACATCTCAAAAAAGTTGGGACAGGCCATGTTTACCACTGTGTGGCATCCCCTCTTCTTTTTATAACAGTCTGCATACCTCTGGGGACTTAGGAGACAAGATGCTTAAATTTAGGAATAGGAATGTTGTCCCATTCTTGTCTAATACAGGCTTCTAGTTGTTCAACTGTCTTAGGTCTTCTTTGTCGCATCTTCCTCTTTATAATGCGCCAAAAGTTTTTTCATGGGCGAAAGATCTGGACTGCAGGCCATTTTAGTACCCGGATTCTTTTTCTATGCAGCCATGCATAGATATACCTTTATTCATCCCACAAGTGGGGAAATTTCTCTGTTACAGCAGCAAAGAAAAAATAAATGCAAATATATAAAAGAATAGACACATACTATAGTATATAGTGTATATATACACAACACAATGTATAAATACAAATAAGGGAAAAAAGAGTGACCACTAGTAATTGGTTACGCACGTATTGCAGGTAATATTGCACACAGGTGGTATTGCACGTATTGCAGGTAATATTGCACGTATTGCAGGTTATATTGCACACAGGTAGTATTTGATGCAGTATGTGGTCTGGCATTGTCATGTTGGAAAATGCAAGGTCTTCCCTGAAAGAGACGACATCTGGATGGGAGCATATGTTGTTATAGAACTTGGATATACCTTTCAGCATTGATGTTTGGTGCCTTTCCAAATGTGTAAGCTGCCCATACCACACGCCCTCATGCAACCCCATACCATCAGAGATGCAGGCTTTAAAACTGAGCTCTGATAACAACTTGGGTTGTCCTGGTCCTCTTTAGTCCGGATGACAAGGCATCCCAGTTTTTCAAAAATAACTTTGGTCAAACAAATCAAAATTTTCCACTTTGCCACAGTCAATTTTAAATGAGCCTTGGCCCAGAGAAAAACGCCTGCGCTTCTGGCTCATGTTTAGATATGGCTTCTTTTTGACCTATAGCGTTTTAGCCGGCAACGGCAAATGGCATGGTGGATTCTATTCACTGACAATGTTTTCTGGCAATATTCCTGAGCCAATGTTGTGATTTCCATTACAATAGCATTCCTGTATGTGATGCAGTGCCGTCTAAGTGCCAAAAGATCACGGGCATTCAGTATTGTTTTCCGGCCTTGACCCTTGCGCACAGATATCGTTTCAGTTTCTCTGAATCTTTGTATGATGATAACTTCAAACTTAAATTTTTCTCTGAGAAACTCCTTTTTGATATTGCTCCACTATTGTTCACTGCAGCATTGGGGGAATTGGTGATTCTTTGCCCATCTTGACTTCTGAGAGACACTGCCACTCTGAGAGGGTCTTTTTATTCCCAATCATGTTGCCAATTGATAAGTTGTAAATTGGTCCTCCAGCTGTTCCTTATATGTACATTTAACTTTTCCGGCCTCTTATTGCTACTTGTCCCAACTTTTTTGGAATGTGTAGCTCTCATGAAATCCAAAATGAGCCAATATTTGGCATGACATTTTAAAATGTCTCACTTTCAACATTTGAAATATTTTATTCACGATTGAATATAGATAACATAATTTTATGAGATTTGTAAATTATTGCATTCCTTTTTTATTCACAATTCGTACAGTGTCCCAACTTTTTTTAAATCGGGTTTGTAGTTTATATTCCTGAGGCTCAAACCTAATTTACACCTCTCATCACCGCTTTATGACCAGGGTTATGGTTAGGCTGGTCATCAGCAAAGTCAGAAATAACTCTATGAGCTGTTCTGTTAAGCTAACACTATAAGATCTGTTAAATTCAGATTGTAAGTATCCAGTGTTTGCATGACTGGACAGATCTGGACACAATGAGATAATAAAAACTGAATTGATTTCTTTGCTCCGTGTCAGGAAGATCTGATCTGTGTTCTTTTATAACAGTGAAAATGGATGATTAGAATACAGTGCAGTGTTTTTTCTGTCATTTTTCTTTCTGTTTTATGACTGTCATTTCTTCCATTTGAAATTGTTGAATTGGATTCATACAGTTGAAACATTTGAAAGCAAATTAATCTAACCGTTTTTTTGTCCTGGACAGGTGATCAGGGTGCACAAACTTATAGACAGTAAAGTGGTGCTGTTGGTGAATGAGATTAACACACACACATCTGTGACAGATGTGCTCGCTTAATTAAAATATCACTCACATAGAAAATTAAACTTCATTTTGATTTCACACTTAGCAGAGATGCTTATCACACACACACACACACACACACACACACACACACACACACACACACACACACACACACACACACACACTCTCTCTCTCACACACATACACACAAACACACACACTCACAGGAAGTGCTTCACCTCTGTAAAGAACTATGCTGCTCAGTGGTGTAAAGCATGTCTGGCTGAGGAAAAGGAAAAATGAAGGACAAATGAAAGTAAAGGAAATAAACTGTGTAAAAGGTTATATCCAAATTTAAAACAAAGTCTTATGAGTTACTGCAATCCTGTGACTTGATCACACTGAGTCATTATTAATGTCAATAACCTTTATAATTATATGGCACATACATTTATAAGGCCCATGTGATGGAGTAATCACATCACATGTAAATCATTTCTGTTCCTATTTAGACAGATGACAAACTGGTCACTTTGTACACTTTTATTGTGATAATAACAGTATATATATATATATATATATATATATATACACACACACAGCTTTAACAGTTTAAATGTCAACAGTTAACATAGTAATCATTTTGTGTTGTGAATTCTTCACACTTGGTGGATTTACGCTGTGCTGCTGATTCCTTCTCATCTCCATTTCTGTCATTCCCTGCTTTCACAAAACTCCAAATACACAAAGTATGCACTTCATCACTTATTTACTTTGTCGCTAATTCCAGTTATTTAGTAATTAAGCTGCTGTAACAACAAACCAACTTTTCAGATACATAAAAGTACACACAACACCATATTTCTACATTCCTGACCTGTGGCACAAATTTTTAATGTTTTAATGTTAAACAGAAACAGGTGTGGATATGGTGGATAGTGATGAGTCTCCAAATAATGTTCATCATATAAGCTACAAACCTGGTTTCCTGGTGGTCTAGTGGTTAGGATGCGGGAAACTCTGTGGGATTATCTCTCTTAGCTATATCTGAAAGATATTCAAGATTTTATAGAGAAGGATTCTCAGTTTTTTTTTTAGTTTTTTTAAGCTGGATGACCACTGACTCGACACGTTCTACTGATGATTGATTGCTTTTTTGTTAAATTCATTTTATCTTTATCTGTGCAGATCTGTCTCTGTGAGCTTCAATCTCTCTTACTGTGTGTCACACACGTCTCTCACCCACAGTGATGGGGGTTTGTTTTATAAACAGGAATAAGGTTAAATTTACCATCCAAATGTACCACTTACCATCACTGAAATGCAAATCTGTTTTAAATTGGTTTATTTATGGCCGTAATGGCAGCTCAGATACAGCGGAGTGGCCTCTGACCCCCTATCTGTCTGATGTGCACGGATGTAAATGAAAATGTGCTGCGGATCAAGGCGGCTGCATTTCCTACATTACAATCGCTGGACGAAAAATCGTTTTATTTTAAGATGGGAAAAAATTGGCGTGTGAGGGTTTTGAGTGTCTGTGAGACAAGATGACCATCAACTCATTCGATATGGAGACACCCCGTTTCACCACACTTAATCAACACATCAAACCTCAATCATCAATCCACATGTGCACACACACGCACACTACACATAACAAGACCAGCACAAACAGTTATGCCAAAGGTGATTTAAATAATATTTTCAGTAGTGCTATAATCACACACACACATTAAACCACAGCTGAACTCGTAAGACATGTAAGACTGAATTGGTTTAGCAGCTTTCATCACTTTCCTCACCAAAACACACACTTCAGGCAGATCTTTCAGAACTGATCTTGATTGCTGCAGTGCAGTTCCACAGACCAAGCAAAGCTGCAAAGGCCTTTCTGGAGTCACATGTTTTTCCTAACACAACACAACACAGCACAATGTATAGGTTAAAAAAGGAATAAGGATTACTTATTCCATTAGACCAAATATGGATGAACGATAAAATATGCATGTCTTTGAAAGATCTGTACATTTCCAGAGAGCTGCTGAATTCTCATGCTTAGTTGTTGCCTTGCAGCAAGATGGAGATATGTGGATGGTTTTGAACATAAATGATTTTTCAGTTCTCAATTTTTCTGTCACACCACTCAAGATCTCTGAAGTGTGGTACTGTGAGGCTCTGGTGATGTGATGTTTGATGGATGGAATGCAATATTTAGGTTATCTTTAATAAAAACATTGGGTAGGTTTGTTGGAGTTCTGATCCTGCTTGCTGCTCAGTTGAACGGGTTCCTGAGTCATGGCATGATAAAATACAAACCCAATTACAAAAAAGTTTGGACACTGTACAAATTGTGAATGAAAAAGAAATGCAATAATTTACAAATCTCATAAACCTTTTATTCATATTTATAAATATTTTATTCACAATAGAATATAGATGACACATCAAATGTTGAAAGTGAGACATTTTGAAATGTCATGCCAAATATTGGATTGTTTTGTATTTCATGAGAGCTACACATTCCAAAAAAGTTGGGACAGATAGCAATAAGAGGCCAGAAAAGTTAAATGTACATATATGGAAGGACCAATTTGCAACTTATTATGTCAATTGGCAACATGATTGGGTATAAAAAGAGCCTCTCAGAGTGGCAGTGTCTCTCAGAGGTCAAGATGGGCAGAGGATTACCAATTCCCCCAATGCTATATCAGAAAGGAGTTCCTTAGAGAAAAAATGCAAAGAGTTTAAAGCTATCATCATCTACAAGGCATAATATCATCCAAAGATTCAGAGAATCTGAAACAATCTTTTTGTGTAAGGGTCAAGGCCGGAAAACCATACTGGATGCCCGTGATCTTCGGGCGCTTAGATGGCACTGCATCCAATTCAGGAATGCTACTGTAATAAAAATCACAACATGGGCTCAGGAATACTTCCAGAAAACATTGTCGGTGAACACAATCGACCGTGCCATTCGCTATTGCCGGCTAAAACTCTATAGGTCAAAAAAGAAGCCATATCTAAACATGATCCAGAAGTGCAGGCGTTTTCTCTGGGCCAAGGCTCATTTAAAATGGACTGTGGCAAAGTGAAAAACTGTTCTGTGGTCAGACGAATCAAAATTTAAAGTTCTTTTTGGAAAACTGGGACGCTATGTCATCCAGACTAAAGAGGATAAGGACAACCCAAGTTGTTATCAGCACTCAGTTAAAAAGCCTGCATCTCTGATTGTATGGGGTGGCATGGGCAGCTTACACATTTGGAAAGGCACCATCAATGCTGAAGGGTATATCTAAGTTCTAGAACAACATATGCTCCCATCCAGATGTTGTATCTTTCAGGGTAGACCTTGCATTTTTTAGAATGACAATGCCAGACCACATACTGCATCAATTACGACATTATGGCTGCATAGAAGAAGGATCCGGGTACTGAAATGCCCAGCCTGCAGTCCAGATCTGTCAACCATAGAAAACAACGCATTATAAAGAGGAAGATGCGACAAAAAGACCTAAGACAGTTGGGCAACTAGAAGCCTGTATTAGACAAGAATGGGACAACATTCATATTCCTAAACTTGAGCATCTTGTCTCCTCTGTCCCCAGACATTTGCAGACTGTTCTAAAAAGAAGAGGGAATATTACACAGTGGTAAACATGGCCTTGTCCCAACTTTTTTGAGATGTGTTAATGCCATGAAATTTTAAATCAACGTATTTTTCGCTTAAGATTATACATTTTCTCAGTTTAAACATTTGATATGTCATCTATGTTGTATTCTGAATAAAATGTTGAAATTGGAAACTTTCATATCATTGCATTCTGTTTTTATTTACAATTTGTACAGTGTCCCAACTATTTAGAATCGGGTTTGTATAATATTTGTATTATTAAATTATTAAACACGGTTTATATATAATAAATATGATGTTGACATAATGATGGTTTTCATTAGTAGCTACACAGCTTGTGTTTATTGTTTAATTTATTTCAGAACCTTTTCCACAATAAAACCGTAAAAAATATATGACAAAGTTGTTACAGTTGTAACTTAATGTATTAGCTAAATATGTAAAATGTAACTTCTGGAATTATGATTCGAAAAGAGATCCTGACTGTCCCGGGCACTGTGTTCATGTCACAGACACCAGAGTTGATTTGCAGCAGTGTTTACCATCCATAGACCCAAATGCGCAGGTCAAACATTTTAACCAGATGCTGAAAACATGATTGTGTGGACACAATGACATGCAAAAGTAAGATGAATGTCTTAAGGCCTTATTATTTTCCCCCATTTGACATATAATGCCTTGCAGTGGCTTAGATGGCATTAGAAAATATTGAAAGTACCTTCTTATAGCTAAGACCAAATTCAATAGATATTTGAGCTAAGTGCAAAAATCCATACAGTACATCAATTAAAATATTACAAAAAAAATACAGGAAAAGGGGAAATCCTGGCTGTATAATATGTTTGCACTGGAAGATAAAATACTACTACATGTCTAGCTCTAAATATTTAGCAAAATACAAACACTCACACAGCAAATTAGAAAAGTTGATAGCCTGTAGCTGAGGTAAAGGTTGTTCTGAGGAGGGAGAAGCCAGAACCGAATGTAAAAAGTGCAGCCTAATTTATCCTGGTGCCTTGTGGAGACCCCCCTCTCACAGTCCCATACAGCACAATTGCTGTAGCAGATTGCATGGAGAATTTGACATGGATGTGTTTTTCACCTCCACCCAGAAGCACAATCATACAGCCCTACACTGAGACTGGCTGGGGGTTACTGCCTATACCAGTTACCTAAACAGACACAAAAAAACTAAACCAGAAAAACTAACCCTAACCCCTAGATGAGACTCCAGTGAGACTCCAGACCCTAACCAAAATTATCATTAAGCAGCAGTTTTTTGGTCCTTACTTGCCTACTGACTGTCCCCACTGAAAAGGGAACTGGTCCAATGGATAGTCATGCAAGCAGGCTTTCTAATAGGTAAAAGCATTTTTAATAGGGGCACTATTGCATTTTTCCCAAATGGTGGAAAGTAATTCCCAGTGCTGTAATTTAACCAGAAGCTCTAAGTGAGGAATACAATACATAGCAGCAGTGAGTGTTTAGCCATCACGTTGAGGTTCTTATCATTTAATACTATTAGCTGGGGCATTCCTCCTCAGCTATGATTAAGATATTCTTCCTGTTTTATCTTGTAAACTATAAGATACCTTGATGTGATTATTGACTATAATACAGGTAGTATGACAACTAGGATAGCCTTCTTTTATGTAACACAAAACTAGTAACACAAAACTAGTAAAACCCTGTTCATTTAGTTAATTAAATATTGGATTATTGTAATGCCTCACTATCTGGATATCATAGCAAGTCCATAACCAAGCTCCTATTAATCCTAAAATGCAGCAGCACAAGATTTTACTAGAACCGTCACACCTCACCTCTATTTTTTCCATGCTGGACTGGATCCCAATCAAGTTTTGCACTGATTATGAAATACTAAACCAAATAAAACACAGAATGTCTAACAACATTAATTGAGTGAACTTTTGGTCTATTATGGTCTGCCACATTTAAATAAATAAAAAAATGCAGGCTATTTGTTGGCAGGGGCTTTATTTGACAAAGCCCCAGAATTATGAAATCGTTTCCTGATTAGTGTTTTGGAGTAAAAGTCTGGGGTAAAAAATATTTGTTTAGTCAAGCGTTATGTAAACAGGTTTTTGAATGGCCTTTACATGAACAGCTAAAAGAACACTTGCGATTGCACTGGTACCACTTAGAAACATAAAGAAAGCTTTGGATTGCATTCAATATGAACAGTTTTAAATTAAAAAAATAAAAATAAAATTAAGTGTCCCTCAGTAAAACAGTTGACTCTTGCTTTCGGCTTCTCCTGTTAGGGGTCGCCACAGCGGATCATCCACATGTTTAATTTGGCACATATTTTTACGCTGGATGCCCTTCCTAACACAACCCTCCCCATTTATCCGGCCTTGGGACCAGCACTAAGAGTGACTGGGGTAGGTTCCCTGCCCGGGGATCGAACCCAGGCGCAACGTTGAGAGCGCCGCATCCTAACCACTAGACCACCAGGGACTCAGTAAAACAGTTGATAACCTTAACAATTAGGAAATTATAATGTATGGATATTTGGTGTCCTGCAGGTGAGAGTGGGTTTCACTTTGAGTCTAATTTCTCTTAAAGTTTCTTTTTTATAATGTCTGGGTATAAACTAATGGGGATTAATATATGAATATTCTTAATTGGTTAATTTATTTCAAGCACAAATTAAATAGAATTAAACTAAATCATTGAAACTTCCTTTTATTATTGGTTTGAACTAATTTAATTAAATAAATGCACAATTAAATTTATATATTTTTTATGTAGAAATTAAAAATACATTAGCTACAAAGCAAAGTTAAAATTTATTTGTGATTCTTAAATGTAGTGGAAATAAATATTTTTTTTATCATTTTATAATAAATCAGAGCCTTTTGTCCTGAACGGGTGTTATTTCCTCATTTCATTACAACTGAGACACACAAGAAGTTGAACAATATCACATGCTTACGTTTTTCCCCTCAAAGAAAGTGACAGGATGAAAAATGTTATGCAGCAAAAGAACATCTTCAGGGCAGAGCACAAAAAAGATTCGGAGTGTAAACAACTTTTTATCATTGACAATTAAAAACACAGCTCAATAAATCACCAGCACAAACCTGGCACCTTAATTAATGACTCAGTGTGTGTGTGTGTGTGTGTGTGTGTGTGTGTGTGTGTGCACATTAATTATTCACTACACAAAACACCTAATACTGTGTGTGTGTGTGTGTGTGTGTGTGTGTGTGTGTGTGTGTGTGTGTGTGTGTGCGCGTGCGTGCGTGCGTGCGTGCATGTGCTTGTAGGTTCATAAAGTTTGGATAAGAGATCACATTGAATCATCCATACAACAATTTAACTGCTTATACATTCATCACTCTATTTAATAATCTATTCATTTATTCATTACTCCATCCATCGCATATTAATCCATCCATTCTACAATCTATTCATCTCTCCATCTATTCTAATTAATTCACGCTTAATTATTGCTGTATAGAAGGTGAAAGTGAAACAGATGTGAAATCTGTTTAAACAAAAGATAAACAAACAACTTTCCTCCATCTGACAGAGTAAATATTTTTATATTCTATTTCTGTAATAAATATTTAAGTGTTGTGATTGGACAGCAGGACATTTGCTTATATTCCTGCAGCTCAGAAAAGAGCTTTACGTTTTTACAAGATATGAGCTGCCATCCCCACTGTCAACCATGGTGGTGACAGCATCATGGTTTGGACCTGCTTTTCTTTAGCAGGGACAGGGAAGATGGTTAAAATTGATGGGAAGATGGATGGAGCCAAATACAGGACCATTCTGGAAGAAAACCTGATGGAGTCTGCAAAAGACCTGAGACTGGGATGGAGATTTGTCTTTCAACAAGACAATGATCCAACAAGACATAAAGCAAAATCTACAATGGAATGGTTCACAAATAAGCATATCCAGGTGTTAGAATGGCCAAGTCAAAGTCCAGACCTGAATCTTATCCAGAATCTGTGGAAAGAACTGAAAACTGCTGTTCACAAATGCTCTCCATCCAACCTCACTGAGCTCGAGCTGTTTTGCAAGGAGGAATGGGCAAATATTTCAGTCTCTCGATGTGCCACACTGATAGAGACATACCCCAAGCGACTTACAGCTGTAATTGCAGCAAAAGGTGGCGCTACAAAGTATTAACTTAAGGGGGCTGAATAATTTTGCACGCCCAATTTTTCAGTTTTTTATTTGAAATATCCAATAAATTTCGTTTCACTTCATGATTGTGTCCCACTTGTTGTTGATTCTTCACAAAAAATTACAATTTTATATATTTAAGTTTGAAGCCTGAAATGTGGCAAAAGGTTGCAAAGTTCAAGGGGGCCGAATACTTTCGCAAGGCACTGTATATATTTTAGTATAGATAAATATAGATATATAGATAAATTGTCATTTTTTGAGGTTAATATTGATGCTTCTGCTAGGGGTGTTGTACGTGGAAAGTGCAACTGTGGCTGCAGTGAAATGAGACTTGCTGAATTGTGCTTATTGTGTTTCTTGTTTTAGTATTAGCATTCATTCTTGCTGTATAAGCTATCAATATGTGATGCAGATATGATAGCTTCTGTCAGACTGCGTTTCTGTATAATATTGATGGATTCAATAGCTGTGGTGTCATAATGATGGTCTTAAGAGGTGAATTGATTCAGGTAGCACACCAGTGAAGACCTACTGTGAAATGCACAGCCATGCCACTGAGTTAGAATATATGAGAATATATGTATATAATAATCTGAAAGTGAAAATAAATATTTAGAATATGGGCAAGATGTGTGTAATGCAGAATATATATAGAGAGATAGGAGACATATACATATACATATACATACAGTGAGGAAAACAAGTATTTGAACACCCTGCTATTTTGTATGTTCTCCCACTTAGAAATCATGGAGGGGTCTGAAATTGTCATCGTAGGTGCATGTCCACTGTGAGAGACATAATCTTAATAAAATAAAAAAACCAAAAATCACTATATATGATTTTTAAACTATTTATTTGTATGATACAGCTGCAAATAAGTATTTGAAAACCTGTCTATCAGCTAGAATTTTGACCCTCAAAGACCTGTTAGTCTGCCTTTAAAATGTCCACCTCCACTACATTTATTATCCTAAATTAAATGCACCTGTTTGAGGTTAGTTAGCTGCATAAAGACACCTGTCCACCCCATACAATCAGTAAGAATCCAACTACTAACATGGCCAAGACCAAAGAGCTGTCCAAAGACACTAGAGACAAAATTGTACACCTCCACAAGGCTCGAAAGGGCTATGGGAAAATTGCCAAGCAGCTTGGTGAAAAAAGGTCCACTGTTGGAGCAATCATTAGAAAATGTAAGAAGCTAAACATGACTGTCAATCTCCCTTGTACTGGGGCTCCATGCAAGATCTCACCTTGTGGGGTCTCAATGATCCTAAGGATGGTGAGAAATCAGCCCAGAACTACGAGGTACCCTTTTCTCCATCATCATTGGTTCTTCCTATTCTGCTCTCCTCTCCTGCTACGGAGAACATGTAGAAAATAGGCACCAAGAGCACGATATGTACTGATTCTTACATAACTTTCGTGTGCAAAAGCCTTTTCAAGAACGTGAAATTCGCGCAGGACTTTGACTCGCTCACATCTGTGGTACAATCCAGGAGAGATTCACACCATACAAAAGAAAAAATTGAAAAACAGAAAGCTGATTGGCTGCTGCGTGTTGGAAAGGAAACACAAAAAAACATTCTTAAGTGCTGTGGGAGAATTTCAATGAGCATTTGAGGTACAGTTAAACAGACAATGAAAAAATAAGACCTTTTTAAAATGATTTTAAGACCTAAAACAGCAAAAACTTAAGACCTATAATTTAGATTTTTAAATTTGAAACTTTTACGTAAATGGAAACCAAGTTTCCTCCTGCACACCTACATCCCTCCTTTACTGTATATACACAATGTGTCTTATTTAGCCACAGAACACCTCTCAGAGACATTATGAAGGAAATTTATGGTTGGAAAGCTAAAACAGTGATCCTTTGCACCATGAAAGCACTGGATTATTGCCCCACACTGCTTGGTGGTTGTGGGTTGGTCATCACACACCCGCAGGTGTCACCCTGCAATCAAGAATGCGTGCGGTGAACGAGAATGGCAACTAACTGTGTGCCTGCCTTCGCCCACGCAACTCTGCCCTGAGATGAGGTGATTGTCTTGTGCAATTAGAACCATCCACAGGAGAAAATTAAAGGGTGGATCCTGATGACCCTGACGATTAAGAGGTAGCAGAGATAATTGTTTCTGTTTCTCTCTCTCTCTCTCACACACATACTGGCAGAAAGTAAGAGTGTTTAGTTTGGTGGATCAGGAATCCACCATTTGCTTGTTCACACACACAAAATTATCCTTTCCATTAACTATCATAAATAAAGCAAATCTCCCCAGAAGAGTGAAAGTTATTACAGATGTGGACTAAATGTGGAATGGATATTTAAAAAGCAAACTTTTGTCTAATTTGATTCTCCAATTCTGTTTGGCACAGAGCCTGAAAAAACAAAAAAAAAACAAAAAAGAAAACACTTACGTGAACAAACAGAGACAGTACAGTGGTTCCATATTCAATATATAGTGAGGGGATAAAAAGAAAGCTATTAAAGCTAAGTGGTTACAGCTCTGGGCTACTAGGTCAGGGGTTCAAACCCTGGTAAGCTGCCACTTTTAGGGCCCTTCTGCAAGGCCCTTAACCCTCTGTGCTCCAGGGGGCGCTGTAACATGGCTGACTCTGCATTCAGTGACTGTGAGACCGAACACAAAATGTTATGCACATACTCTTGCCCATACACTGTATATTGAACCACTTTACCGTGTCTGTATGTTTACACAACCGTTGTTTCATGTTTTTCTGTTGTGCCAAACTGAATTAGGTAATCCAAAAAAGAGTTATCATTTCGGTCTCACCACCACACAGGACCCCCCCTGACCCGGATGCCACTCAGCACTCAAAGCACTGAAGTAAACAGGAAGTGGGAATTCAATGGAGGGAAAAGGGGGGAAGGATCTTTAGATACTGTAGATGCTGGACGACTTCAGGGTTTAGCAGTATGTGTAAGATGGGACCTTTGTTGTTGCAAAATACATGTTCATACAGTCTGTGCAATACGGGTCTCATCTAACACTGCCTGGATTTTTCACATTACAAACTAAAAGCATACAGTTAATATCAAAATTTTAATATAAAGATAAAGCTTTCTCCAACCTGTCTCTACAGGGAGTGCAGAATTATTAGGCAAATGAGTATTTTGACCACATCATCCTCGTTATGCATGTTGTCTTACTCCAAGCTGTATAGGCTGGAAAGCCTACTACCAATTAAGCATATTAGGTGATGTGCATCTCTGTAATGAGAAGGGGTGTGGTCTAATGACATCAACACCCTATATCAGGTGTGCATAATTATTAGGCAACTTCCTTTCCTTTGGCAAAATGGGTCAAAAGAAGGACTTGACAGGCTCAGAAAAGTCAAAAATAGTGAGATATATTGCAGAGGGATGCAGCAGTCTTAAAATAGCCAAGCTTCTGAAGCGTGATCATCGAACAATCAAGCGTTTCATTCAAAATAGTCAACAGGGTCGCAAGAAGCGTGTGGAAAAACCAAGGTGCAAAATAACTGCCCGTGAACTGAGAAAAGTCAAGCGTGCAGCTGCCAAGATGCCACTTGCCACCAGTTTGGCCATATTTCAGAGCTGCAACATCACTGGAGTGCCCAAAAGCACAAGGTGTGCAATACTCAGAGACATGGCCAAGGTAAGAAAGGCAGAAAGTCGACCACCACTGAACAAGACACACAAGCTGAAATGTCAAGACTGGGCCAAGAAATATCTCAAGACTGATTTTTCTAAGGTTTTATGGACTGATGAAATGAGAGTGAGTCTTGATGGGCCAGATGGATGGGCCCGTGGCTGGATTGGTAAAGGGCAGAGAGCTCCAGTCCGACTCAGACGCCAGCAAGGTGGAGGTGGAGTACTGGTTTGGGCTGGTATCATCAAAGATGAGCTTGTGGGGCCTTTTCGGGTTGAGGATGGAGTCAAGCTGAACTCCCAGTCCTACTGCCAGTTTCTGGAAGACACCTTCTTTAAGCAGTGGTACAGGAAGAAGTCTGCATCCTTCAAGAAAAACATGATTTTCATGCAGGACAATGCTCCATCACACACGTCCAAGTACTCCACAGCGTGGCTGGCAAGAAAGGGTATAAAAGAAGAAAATCTAATGATATGGCCTCCTTGTTCACCTGATCTGAACCCCATTGAGAACCTGTGGTCCATCATCAAATGTGCGATTTACAAGGAGGGAAAACAGTACACCTCTCTGAACAGTGTCTGGGAGGCTGTGGTTGCTGCTGCACGCAATGTTGATGGTGAACAGATCAAAACACTGACAGAATCCATGGATGGCAGGCTTTTGAGTGTCCTTGCAAAGAAAGGTGGCTATATTGGTCACTGATTTGTTTTTGTTTGGTTTTTGAATGTCAGAAATGTATATTTGTGAATGTTGAGATGTTATATTGGTTTCACTGGTAAAAATAAATAATTGAAATGGGTATAAATTTGTTTTTTGTTAAGTTGCCTAATAATTATGCACAGTAATAGTCACCTGCACACACAGATATCCCCCTAAAATAGCTAAAACTAAAAACTACTTCCAAAAATATTAAGCTTTAATATTAATGAGTTTTTTGTGTTCATTGAGAACATGGTTGTTGTTCAAATTAAATCCTCAAATAAAATTAATCCTCAAAAATACAACTTGCCTAATAATTCTGCACTCCCTGTATATCCTACAATGAGAGCACACCTAGCAGAAGGAATGGATGGCTCAGGATGAAGTGACACAGGGAAAAAAACTGTGGGAGGACATGAGTCAGGACACAAACTAAGATATACCTTTCCATATGCTTAATGTTGAGTAGACCTGTGAGGAGTTATGCTATGCATCATTTATTTTTTTTAAGCTCTGTAATGATTCAGAACAGTCGCTTTTCTCTACACAAACCATTGATGTGAAGGTGTCATTACCACTGCAGTCATGGTGTCAGTGCCACATTGAAAACACCAAACACAGACACACGCCCATGCAACATACACCACAAACATAACATACACAACATGCACATAACATACACTGCACACACAATATACGACACACGCAACTTACATAGCATGCATCAAATACACCACACACACACACACAACATACACAAAAATGTCAACATACACAACAAACACAACAAACAGAACGCACAATAGACAATAATGTGTGTGTGTGTGTGTGTGTGTGTGTGTGTGTGTGTGTGTGTGTGTGTGTGGTTAGCTACAGAGTCACAACACGAGTGAAACACAATATCATCATCATGTTCATGAGATGGACGTGTTTGATGGAGATATGAGTCTTTGATGTGTTTTGTTTCAGCCATAGATGATAGAGAAGAATGAGCGCTTCCTGGGTATTCTTTAAAAAAGCCTTTTACACAATATCTTTACACATGTGTCAGTTCAGACGGGGTAAATACAGCCTGTTCCCCCTGTTTTCTCATCCATTACCTGGAGTTTTTTCCACTGCTCATTTTGCTAAAGAGAAACACGTAATGACCTTTCCAGGGACACACATACACACACTTCCTACACACCTTCATCATCTTCAGTCTTCACATGACCTTTGGCCTTTTTGCAGGCTGCACAGATCCATAAAGATCTGCCTTAAAGAGATCATTGCCATCACATTACCATGGAGACAGTCACCATGGGAACACAGCTGTCATCCTTAATGTGCACTATAAGAGACGTGACTCTGAAAACACACACATACATCCGTACACACGAGTGTGTCTCTGGGTTCCAGGTGTTCTTTTACCCTTCTGATGTGTGTTTGGTGCACTTTTCAGGTCAGATGTTGAATGACCTAATATATATGTATGTATGTATGTATGTGTGTGTGTGTGTGTGTGTGTGTGTGTGTGTGTGTGAAAGAGAGAGAGAGACCACAGCAAAGTGTATAAAAATAAACACAGCAGGGTTTATCAGACAAATAAAGCCATTAATTCTATTAGATTTGGTTATCTCTCTCACTCTGGCTTTCTGTGTCTGAGAGTTGCTCAGCTGTGAAGAAAAGCAATCATGTTAAACTAACAGTTTTTTTTTTTCCCCCTCTCCATCTCTTCTGAAGAAAATCAGTTACAATTTAAAAGTCAAATAAATGAAAAGTTTTAGAGCGGAATGTAAATCAAAGAAAGCTCGCGTTCATGCTCAGCATAACTCTAATGAAATAAACGAAGCCTGGGCTAATTAAATCTGTTCTTTATATTTACAGTGAAAGTGAGAGTGAGAGAGATGGTGCAGGAAACCTCACTGCAATCATGTTACACAATTATTTCAGATTTCTAACATCCTCAGGAAAACAAACAACACAACCAATTAAATTCAATAAGTTTTTAGATAGATAGATAGATAGATAGATAGATAGATAGATAGATAGATAGATAGATAGATAGATAGATAGATAGATTATATATAGAAAAATTCTTGAGTTTCTTCTTGCAGGTTCTTGCCCTCTTCTTTCACTGTGTTTGTGTGAAGTGTATTTATGTGCTGTTAGTTTATTGTACACACAGGTTTGGTAACTCATAGAGAATTAAATGAGCTTTCTTAGCATAAATGATTTTGTGATTCCAAACTTAAGTGTGTCTCAGCCACACGGTCACTGTGTGTGTGTTAATCATGTGGAGGCAAATGTAATAACCGTGATGTTGAGGGTGAGTAATTATCCACTCCACCGGCGCAGGAGCGGAAAAACAACACCACATCCCTCAGCAGTGTTTATATCGAACCCTGACATGCTGAAAGGTCAGAAAGTCTCCTCACTAATCTGTGTTTCCTCTGAGACTCATCACTGCTGTCAGGACACATTCACTCAGAACATCAGCAAGCAAAAGGACAGAGAGAAAGAGAGAGAGAGAGAGAGAGAGAGAGAGAGAGAGTCAGACAGATGGTCAGAGACTAGAAGACAATGTATGTAAGGGGTTTGCAGTGCAGTGATAATTTTGTGCTAGGAAAATTCTCAATTGAGAGCCAATTTGTTCGCAGGACACTGAAAATGTGGACAGAATTTTTAATTAAATTTACAGAAACTCATCTTAATAGTCCATGTGAAGTGTAATTTCATAGACATTATGAGCACATCTAAGAAATGTAGCTATTTCAGATGTTTCTATTTTGTTTCTATGGTTACTGTGTCCTTACTGTGCCCATTTCTATGTAAGCCCTTAGCCTTGGTCATTAGCCAGCTTGTGTTTTGTGTCCACATTTATCAGCTCCCTTAATAAAAATGTTTTTATGAATATTGAATATGTGCAATATGTAATTGTGTGTACTGACACTGTTTGGTTTGGATCTAGAATAACAGAGCGGGAATGACATAAAATGGACAGTGCTATAGTAAACTGATAATACAAATGATAGTCGACTCTAAATCACTATTAAAACAACACCATATTAATCTCTGTCCACTAATAATCACATGATCATTCAAATTATTTGGGACTTATAGTGCCTGTCAGAAGTTTGGAAACACCTAGTCTTTTATAGTTTTCGAGATACATGCATGATTCTTTGGTTTATATGCAACAGACTAGGTAAAAGGCAAAAATACACAAGAATTGGACAGTGAATGACTGGGAAAAAGTGCTGTGGACCAACAATTTTCGATCGGAGAGAACAGAAGAACTTATGTAAGACAGATAACTAGAGAGAAGCTGTTAGCAGACTGCCTGAGAACAACAGACAAACATAGATGTAAAAGAGTAATGGTTTGGGTTGTTTTGGAGCAGGAAAGGTAAGAAATTATTCCAGCTGAAATACTGAAATATTCTATACTTCTGGACCGAGGCTAATTGGAACCAACTTCAACATACAATGATCAGGCATAACATTATGACCACTGCCAGGTAAAGTGAATAACGCTGATTATCTCTTCATTATGCAATACGGTTCCAAAGCATGATTCCATGCTTTGTCACCTCACTTAGCCACTAAATTGGGTCAATAATGATATTAAAGAAAAATCCTCCAGAGGTGCATTTACCAAAACAAAAGCAGAAAAGTTTAATTTGAACGGAGTAAAAAAAACATTTCGTACTTTGAACTAGAAATCTCAATGACATTCGTGGGATAAGAGTCCAAATCAGAGCTAACCTACAAACATAGCACTTTCAGATGTGCAATTCCCAAGCTCTGTAGAAGCTAAACATTGTGTAGCAAAACATGTATACTCCAACTACAGTCTAATTTTCAAGCCAGAAGTTTGCTCACGCATTTCAAACCAAACCTTTGAAAAGGACAAAATGCTGATACTCCATAATGGCATGTGCCAAAACATAAATAATAAACGTGCAAATTGAACAGAGTAAAATACAGTTGTACTTTGAACGTACAACAATTGAAATGTTACGACATTCGTAGGACAAAACAGTGCCAACTTACAAACATAGCACTTTCAAATGTGCAATTCTCAAGCTCTGTAGAAGATGAACATTGTGTAGCACAAAAGTCTGCACTGCAATACAGTCTTATTTCAAGCCCGAAGTTTGCTCTTGAAGGACTGGACTTTGTTTGAAAGCTTTGAATCATCCAGTTCCAAGAAAAGTTTTTGGAACACCTCAAAGGTGTACTTCAGCTGTCTTGGATAATCGAGATTTAGCATGTAGGTCAAGCAGGAAGGACAGAGCAAGCCCTTGCAATATCTCCAAGTCCTGTGATGACTTCCACGCCCTCTATGACGATCCCAATGTTCTTTGGGCTGTTGCTTGTAGAAGCTCCAGGCTTTGGGGTCACAGTAATGGCCATTATGACTTGTTCAAGTTCCTCCAAGTTCCCAGGGTCCTGCAACATGAAATTGTTATTGTCTTAGTATAAAACTGTCAGAAATATATTGCAAGCATATCACATTACTAGAAAATACATTTATTATTGTTTTCAAAGCTTACAAATCTATTTTATTAGATTTAATTTTCTTGCAGGCCTTGATGTCAAATTGTTCTTTGTTTTGTTTTCTTCTCTTTTTTTGATGTTTTTGTACAGGGTTCACGCAGGTTACAATAAGTCAAATTTAAGACCTTTTTAAGACAATTTAAGACCATAAATATGTTAATTTAAGACCTACACGATGCATTACCAATAAATATTCAGATATAAGAAATTCTGAAAAAAAAAATCATTAATCATTAATTTAATTTACAGATAAAGGTCACATATCTAGATCAAGCACCTACTTAAAGAATTAAGGAAATATGGTCATTGAATTAAGTTAATGTAAATTAAGTTCACCTACGTTGAATTCTTCGATAAGATGTCCCCCTTGTTCTCCAAGGTATTCTATAAGACACCGAATAACAACCTCTCTGGTCCTCTCAATCGAAGAGTGCACTGAATCCTGGGGAAGAATGCAACAACTGTACCCCCAAATATTTTTTATGGAACCTTAAAATAAAACCCAATGTACTCTTTTACGCAATTTCATAAAAACATACTGAGGATATTATATTAACACACAAAAGAACTTGGAACCATGATAGTGAAAATGCTAACCCACATCCTTCAAAATAAAAGTTTGACTTCGATACATAAGAATTCTTCCAAAATGTATGATGCTGTGTTCATATTATAGCACATCACACTATAGCCTTCCAACAAAAGCTAACTTTGTGTTGCTGCTGAGTCTCTTTTTCTGTGATAACTCATTTTATATTGTAATATACCACTACATGCGTTCTTCTTACTAACCCAGTGATAACAAATTTCGACAGGAAGTGCTTTCGAATAAAAATTTGCCTGATTACATTAAATTTAATTCACTCAATATTCTTTCCATTCGGGATTAGATAAATATTTATTTAACTGCAATAGGTAGATTTTATTCCAAAATTTTTTTTTTTTTAAATGTAATTAAATATTTGTCTCAAAATCAAAAACACAATTATATTGAATATATTTTAACCAAAAACCAAAAATTATATTGAATATTTTTTAACCAAAAACAGCGGAAGAAACAGTGGTAAACCAGCAACAGGGTCATGGGCAGCCAAGGATCATTGATGCACAGGGGTAGTGTTGCCTATTGCCCTTATTCACAAGACTTGCATTTGCATAGATTAATTGTGTTTCACAAAGAAGTGAAACAGATTGGCATTTATGGTGAGGTTTTGGTACACAAAAGACAGATAAGGGGATCACTGTGTGTATGAATAGTCAGTCAATGCAAGGCATTTTGATAACGTGCCATACATCTTAAAACGTCCTTCGAAAGTCCTAAAACATATGAAATTTAATTCAATTTATTTTTTATTTGTATAGCATTGTCTCAAAGCAGCTTTACACAGATAATGTGGTGAAAAGATTGAATAAAATGTTCTTTATAAGTGTAAGTTTGTCCGTGATAAGCAAGCTGGTGGTAACTGTGGCAAGGAAAAACTCTCCGAGATGGCAGAAGGAAGAAACCTTGAGAGAAACCAGACTCAGAAGAGAACCCATCCTTATTTGGGTTCCATCGAATGTCCATTTATTACAGATAAATCACGTTGTGGGGTACAGTGATGGTGATCAGAAGCAAACTGTAGTCCTGAGTCAAGTCAAGTCAAGTTTATTTCTATAGCGCTTTTCACAACAGACATTGTCTGAAAGCAGCTTTAAAGAATTTAACAGTTAAGGTGAACAAGGAGTATTTACCCTCTGATGAGCAAGACTGTGGTGACTGTGGCAATCAAAAAAAGATCCCTTAGATGTAATGAGAAAGAAACCTTGAGAGAAACCAGACTCAAAAAGGGGAACCCATCCTCATTTGGGTGATATCAAATCAAATTTTATTTGTCACATACACATACATACGGTCTATGACATGCAGTGAAATGCTTATTACGATGGTCTGGCATTAGAGGAAAAGGATGGGGAGAAAAATATACCAAGAAAAATAAGGCAGATAAATAAAGTACACACTATATAAAATATATAAAGATATATATGATAAAAAAAAGTGTAGGTATATACATGGTATGCTTATGACAGTAAACAGTAAAAATTTAAGGTGGCTGATGTAATTGTCCTTAAAGTGTCTGCGTGCTGTATGGTATAAAGTATAAAGTGCACTGTGCTGTGCAAGTCCAGAGTTAAATTGACAGTCCAGAGATTAAAGTGTAGTAGTGCGAAAAGAAAAAGAAAAATATGTGCAGAGAAAAAGTGTGATGATGGAGAGAATGGACCAGTTCTAGATCCTGGGTGTGTACTTTTCATATGTGAAATGCCTCTCTCTCTGTAATGCCATGCGCTGTTATATTGCATTTTGTATAGTATCGATGTTTTCTATAATTGCAACATGATAGTGGTGATATTAAGAGGTGGATTAAGTTGGGTAAGTCCCCACTGAAGGCCCAGGTACCAAATGCAAGGCCCACCACTGTTCTACACCTTGACTGGAGTCTACCTGTGTAAAGATTTATTGATTGGACATGATGCCTGCAAAGCTAAGAGAGAGGATTATTTAAAGTCACAGATCAGACAAAGCGACAAAAAATTGCTGCTGCACTGAAGATTCACAAGAGCACTGTAAGAAAAAATGAAAAAGAAAAAATTGTCATCGTAGGTGCATGTCCACTGTGAGAGACATAAACTAAAAAAAAATCACAATATTTTTGGTGAGGCTTAAAAGTGACAGTTCCCATCCAACCTGACCAAGCTTGAGAGGATTTACCATAAAGAATAGCAGAAATTCCCCCAATCCAAGTTTGTAAAGCTTTTTGCTTCATACTGAAAACGACTTGAGGCTGTAATTGTTGCCAAATATGCTTCAACCAAGAACTAAATAAAGGGTCTGAATTCTTATGCACATGTGATATGTGACATTTCTGTAATTTTCTGGAATTCTGTTATGATTTTGTAATTATGGATTACTGACAGTAGATATCAGGCTGCAATATACAACATAAAAAATAAAAAAGTGAAGGGGGTCTGAATACTCTCCAAATGCACTTTATAATGTTATATTGCAATATAGTAAACAGAGCAATAACTACTTGGGTGTGAATGCTTTTTGGATGCACTGTAGAGAACAGCTCCATTACTGTTTTATGGAGCTTTATGTGTCACTTCTGCTCGGTCCTCAGCTCTAATTGATTAATGAACTCCGGAAATCTTCTACAGTTTCAAAATGTTCAGTGTAGTGATCACTGAGTCTCTCTGCATGAATCGAACACGTACTTACACATCTGCTCTAAATGACTACATAGTCATTCAGCACTTCAAGAATCAGGTCACAGTGTGTGGTTAGAGACACAGTCCTGTGTGTGTGTGAGATTGTGTGTGTGAGTGTGTGTGGGGGGGGGGGTTTAGAGGCAGTTAAACTCTGTGCGACCCCACATTCTCTGCAGATGAATAAGGTTTAATTTTAGTGTCTCTGCAGGAGTATGCTTGCGTCTCCGTGACAGATTAGTGCTCAATGACCTGTTAAATAATGGATGATAGAGGACGCACAGGTATCCATCATCGCCATTTTCTTTTCCTCTGATGTTTCTCTGCGTAATGAATGGTGATTCTAACTAGCTGCAATTCTATTAGCGCCCCCCATTATAGTGAATTAACTCGCCATGCCATGATGGACACGGAGACAGAGTGGGGTCGTCCATACTCTACAGACAGTCAGACAGAGTTTAATATGACTTCTAAAGAGGAGATTTAATTACAAAGCCCACAGAGCTGCAAAGTAGAGTTAAAACTGACTACAGACAAGAGACAGAGAAACAGAGACAGAAAGACAGAATAAAACATATGGGAAGATGGAAAGAGAAGAAATGACAAAAGTAAAGTATTATCATCACTGCTAATAGCTTTCTGTCTCTTATTTGTGTGTTTCCCACTGTAAGTTTTATATATATATATATATATATATATATATATATATA
>MU527382.1:2155093-2174307 GCA_024362625.1 Silurus asotus
AAAAAGCTTCACTGTTGGAGCAATCATTAGAAAATGGAAGAAGCTAAACATGACTGTCAATCTCCCTTGGACTGGGGCTCCATGCAAGGTCTTACCTCGTGGGGTCTCAATGATCCTAAGGAAGGTGAGAAATCAGCCCAGAACTACACGGGAGGAGCTGGTCAATGACCTGAAAAGAGCTGGGACCACCGTTTCCAAGGTTACTGTTGGTAATACACTAAGACGTCATGGTTTGAAATCATGCATGGCACGGAAGGTTCCCCTGCTTAAACCAGCACATGTCCAGGCACATCTTAAGTTTGCCAATGACTATTTGGATGATCCAGAGGTCAGAATGATGAGTACCATGCCAAGAACCCCATCCCTACTGTGAAGCATGGGGGTGGTAGCATCATGCTTTGGGGGTGTTTTTCTGCACATGGGACAGGGCGACTGCACTGTATTAAGGAGAGGATGACCGGGGCCATGTATTGCGAGATTTTGGGGAACAACCTCCTTCCCTCAGTTAGAGCATTGAAGATAGATCGAGGCTGGGTCTTCCAACATGACAATGACCCGAAGCACACAGCCAGGATAACCAAGGAGTGGCTCTGTAAGAAGCATATCAAGGTTCTGGTGTGGCCTAGCCAGTCTCCAGACCTAAACCCAATAGAGAATCCTTGGAGGGAGCTCAAACTCTGTGTTTCTCAGCGACAGGCCAGAAACCTGTCTGATCTAGAAAAGATCTGTGTTGAGGAGTGGGCCAAAAACCCTCCTGCAGTGTGTGCAAACCTTGTGAAAAACTACAGGAAACATTGACTTTCTCAGGTGTTCAAATACTTATTTTGCAGCTGTATAATACAAATAAATAGTTAAAAAAAAATCATACATTGTAATTTCTGGATTTTTTTTTAGATTATGTCTCTCACAGTGGACATGCACCTACAATGACAATTTTAGACCCCTCCATGATTTCTTAGTGGGAGAACTTGCAAAATAGCAGGGTGTTCAAATGCTTATTTTCCTCACTGTATATAAATAATGCATATACATATATGTACAAACGTGGAAAACGTTTTTTTTTTTTTTACTTACTATCTAATGTTTCTATACATATGTAAGATACATATACTTTAATGTATTGTGTACTTCAATAATAAGTACAACATAATATATGAGATACCTGATTTTGAGTTATGGAATTTGTAACTATGTGAAACTAATGTCACAATCTGTAGATTTTATTGTGGAATTTGCTTATGGGACTATTCAACACTGATGTGGGGGAGAATTGTGGGTGACTAATTCAACTGTGTGTGACAAATTCAACAATTGTACGGCAGTGGTATTATCACTTTCATAGTTTTTTGAAAGTATTATCACTTTCAAGTCAGAGGTATACATACACTTCCTTAGTATTTGGTGGAATTGTCCTGAAACTGTTTCACTTGAGCCAAACGTTTTGGGTATCCTTCCACAAACTTTCTACAATAATTTGCTGGAATTTCAGCCCACTCCTCTTGACAGAACTGGTGTAACCGGGTCAGGTTTGTAGGCCTTCTTGCTTGCACTCGCCTTTTCAGTGCCGCCCACAAATTTTCTATGGGATTGAGATCAGGGCTTTGTGATGGCCACTCCAATACCTTGATTTTGTTGTCCTTAAGCCACTTTGTAAATAATTTGGAGGTCTGCTTGGGGTCATTGTCCATTTGGAAGACCCATTTGCACCCAAGCTTTATCTTCCTGGCTGATGTCTTCAGATGTTGCTTTAATATTTCCACATAGATTTCTTTTCTCATGATGCCATCTATTTTGTAAAGTGCACTAGTCCCTTCTGCAGCAAAGCAGCCCCACAACATTATACTACCACCCCCATACTTGACAGTTGGGATGGTGTTCTGAGGCTTCAAAGCTTCGCCCTTTTTCCTCCAAATATACCGTTTATCATTATGGCTGAACAGTAAAATTTTTGTTTCATCAGACAACAGGACATGTCTCCAGAAATTAACATTTTTTCCCTCATGTGCAGTTGCAAACTGTAGTCTGGCTTTTTTATGGAGGTTTTGAAGTAATGGCTTTCTCCTCCCAGAGTAACCTTTCAGCTCATGGCGGTACAGTATCTGTTTTACTGTGGATAATGAAGCCAGCATCTTCACAAGATCTTTTGCTGTTGTCCTGGGGTTGATTTGCAACAAAAAACTTTCCTTTCTGGGACTCAGAATCCGTCTCCTTCCTGAGCAGTATGATGGATGTACATTCCCTTGTTTCTATACTTGCGTATTATTGTCTGAACGGATGAATGTGGGAACGTGGAAATTGCACCTAAGGATGAGCCATACTTGTGGAGGTCAACAATTCTTTTTCTGATGTCTTCTGATTTCTCTTGATTTTCCCATGATGTCAAAGAAAGAGGCTCTGTGTTTGAGGTGTGCCTTTATATGAATCCACAGGCCTTTATATGAACCCACCAGTTAACTCACGATAGTTAGTATGATAAACTTAGTGTATGTATACTTCTGACTTTGATGAAAATGATAATAAAAATACATAAAAATTCTCCCTCGCTCGATTCTGACAACAAATGCAAAAAAATATGTTAATATTTATTGATTTAAAACAGAACAAGTTTACTCTGATTTAATGTATGACAGCAAAGAAATAAAATTTTTTGTGTTTTTTTCTGAAGTGTATGTAAATATCTGGTTTCAACTGTAGTTGTAACTTCATTACAAAAGAGTTTTACTTTTATTCAAATTTATTTCAAAGACCTTAAATAAATAAATAAATAAATCAGTGGCAGGCCTGCATTTGGTACCTGAGCCTTGAGTGGGGACTTTCTCTGACTTAATCCACTTCTTAATACCACCACTATCGCTATTAAAGAGACCATCAATACAATGCAAACACGCAATATAACAATGCGTAGCATTACAGGGAGAAAGAGGCATTTCACATATGGAGTGTGAATACCATTTTACTAAAGCAAGCAACCCAGTTAAGACCAAACCTTTACACTACCACCGCAACTGTGCACCTACATCATCTGGAGCAGTTCAGAATCAATATTTGTAATTGTATTTATAAATGTAAATTAAATTACAACCTACTCACCAGAGATGCATACTCATAATTTGCAGCGCTCCCTAAAGGCTGTAAACCAGTGGTACCACTTATATTCACTGGTCTAGAAGTGGTGAACAAACCCTTTCCTGGGCTGAGACAAGCTAGCTAGCTTCGGGGTTGGCCGACCTCTCCTCAGGATGTCTAGCTTTTCTTTAAAATGTATTTTACGTATGGCCAAATCAATTACTCTTCCTCCGTAGGCCTAAAAAAAGTCTAACTCAGGTGTATTCATGTGTGCAGAGCGCTACACAAGTGTTTCGCCAGTCGAACTTGGCTGTAACAGTTCCCCTCTGACCAACCAATCAGAGGATGGAAAAATGCTGACGCTATTCTGGGGCAGCTAGCTGCCCTGTGAGGTGAATATGAAATCTGATTGGTTAAAGAAACAGGGCTATTTCTTAAGGAGACAATGGTAAAAATGTCCTGCAGAACGGACTTTGTAGGCCCTGGGAAGATTAGTTTGAAATGGCAACATCTTTACACGTACTGAAAGCAGTGCAGCCAAGAGATACTCTACAAAAGTAGGAGAATAAACTGTTGGGAATAAATTGATACAATTTGATAAAACAAATATTAAAAATTTAGGTTGTAAATGTAGGTCAGTGCTTTTGATAGTGTTTAGACCAGCAGAGAAGGCCTAATTATATATATATATATATATATATCATTCTCTGACCTTTACAATCAGCTTTTTCTAGCACTTACTCTTAAAACTGTGATCATCTCCAACTGTCTGATTCTGTCTGGCTCTGTCTCTCCCTGTGCTTGTCTTTGTTTTTACACTTTTTTTTTTTACACCGATTTCCCAGTTCTCTTTTTCCTCATTTCTGCAATGGTATACAAAGCTTCTGTAGAATCTCACTGTTAAAAGGTAATAGAGGGGATACAAACTAATTTCCAAATAATTCTTGATACATAGCTAGATAGCGAAATTATGCTATGATCTGATTAAATCAAGGTAGAGGTTTGTGGCAAAAACACATTTATCACCCAAGAACAACATGTATATGCTGCTATGGTTTTGTTTCTCTTTGACTGGGACTAAGGCTGTTTGAGAAAAAGGGAATCATGAATAGCTATAAATATCTATATCTATTTTAAGACAAAACCTGCAGGCTTCTGCTAGACATTTACATATGAAGAAACATTTCACGCTGCAGAGCAAAAATGGACCCAAAGCACAAATTTGAGTGATCAGAGCACTGGCTTAAGAAGAAGCAGACCATTGGTTTGAAATCAGAGACCAGATCTAACTCCCATCAAAAATCTATAGAATGCTTTAAAGAAGGCTGTGTACAGAAGATCACATCAATGTCTAATTGATAAAGATCTGCTATGTTGCTAGATTCTGATGTATTTCAAACAGAAGGTGGAATAAACATTCTTGTTAAAACCATGCTATTTTTATGTTTTATGTAATATTTCTATGTTTTTAACCTGAATTTTGTTGGGGGGTTTTACAAAATAAAGGTGGAAAATTATCTTACATGATTTTTCATGGTTTAATTTTTATATCACAAAAACTTAGAGGTTGAACTGGACTGTGTAGACCCTGCCTTGTTCTTTAGGAGCATTTACATTGCTGTTTCCTCTTCGAAGTTATCTCAGTCTGATCAAATTAGAGTGTGTCAGCACTCCACAATCACATTTACATTGAACTCTTTTTTTGTATGTGTGTGTGTGTGTGTGTGTGTGTGTAAGTAAAAGAGAGAGAGAGAGAGAGAGAGAGAGAGAGAGAGAGATTTCTGTCAGTCTGCAACTGTCTATCTATCTGTCTCTGTGTGTGTGTCAGTGGCAGGCCGTGCATTTGGTACCTGGGCCTTCAATGGGGACTTATCAGACTTAGTCCACCTCTTAATACCCCCACTATCACTTTGGAATTATAGAAACCATCGATACTATACAAAAACAAAATATAACAACGCGTGGCATTACAGAAAGAGGCATTTTACATATGGAGGATAAAAACCATTTTACTAAAGCAAGAAAACCAGTTAAGACAACTTCAAACCACTACACTACAACCGCAACTGCGCCACATACATCATCTGGAGCAGTTCAGAATTAATATTTGTCTAATAACATGACAAAAACATTACAAATTTAAATAAAATACAACCTACTCACCAGAAAAGCATACTCATAAGTTGCACCACTCCTCAGAGGCTGTAAGCCAGTGGTACAGCACGTAGACACTGGTCTGGAAGTGATAAACAAACCATTTCTCATGCTGAGACAGGCTAGCTAGCTTCGGGGTTAGCCGACCTCTCCTCACAGTCTTTTACTCAGTGTCACTATCTATAAACCATACAGCATCGCAAGTCTCACCTCGATCATATAAACTTTCCCTTTCACTCTTGCAGATACTCTTCTATCACAATTACTCCTGCCACTCTTCTCCACCCACTCCACCCTGCCTGCACTCTTTTCTTCACTTCTCCAACACACTCTCCATTACTTTGCACTGTCGACCCCGGGTACCTGAACTCCACCACCTTCTCCACCTCTTCTCCCTGCAACCGCACCACTCCAGCCTGGCTTCCACTACTCTTTCCAATAACTTGTTGGTGTTACTGATCAACTTAATTAACCTGTAGTTACTGCAGGTCTGCACATCTCCCTTGTTCTTAAAGATCAGTACCAGTACACTCCTTCTCCATTTCTCGGGCATCCTCTCACCTATCAAAAACCTGTTAAACAATCTTGTTAAAAACTTTGCCATCTCACCTAAAAAATTCCATTTAGCTACACCGTCCCCTTACAGTCTTCAATCTCCTTGCATCTCCTACATAGTGTGCACCTTCCTCCACTCTTATATGTCACCCTATGATCCTCCTTCTTCTTAAAATAAATGTTCACCAATGCCATTTCCATCCTTTTAGCAAAATCTACCACCATCTGCCCTTTCACATTCCTCTCCTTAAAGTCATACCTACCCATCACCTCCTCATTACCTCTGTTCCCTTCACCTACATGCCCATTGAAATCTGCCCTAATCACCAATTTTTCATTCCTAGGTACACTATCTACCACTTCATCCAACTCACTTCAGAATTTTTTCTTCTCCTCCATCTCACAATCCACTTGTGAAGCATAAGCACTGATGACATATATCATTGCCCCTTCAATTTTCAGCTTCATGATCATCACCCTATCAGAAACTCTCTTCACCTCCACAACACACTTACTAAACTCTTCCCTCAGAATCACCCCAAAATAAAAAGAGCAGCACTAATGATTTTGAAGGCCCGGGGCAGATTAGATTTACATGGCAGCACATTAAGGCTGAAATCTGATTGGACAAAAAAATCTAACATCCACATGCAAATTTTATGGAACAAATATTAGAATTTAGGTTGTAAATGTAGGTCAGTGTTTCTGATAGTGCTTAGCCCAGCAGAGAAGGCTTTGCTGGTCCTGACAGCCCACCACTGGTTTGTGTGTGTGTGTGTGTGTGTGTGTCTGTCTTATTTGAGTTCTCTATTTTTAATCTTCTTTTTACCCATGCTTCATCTAGACCTACAGCCATGCCTTTAAATACAGTTATTTACTTAGACATGCTTTCACCTACAACTATGCTTACATTTATGTCCAAAGCCAGACCTACAGCCACACTACAGCCAAAACTACAGCTATGCTTACAACTACATCTATAGCCATGCCTACAGTCACATACATAGCTACACCCACAACAACACCTACAACTCCACCTACAGCTATGCTTATAGAAAAACGCTTACAAATACAAATCCACCTACAGCTATGCGTACATTCATTCCCAAAGCCAGACCTACTGCCACACATACAGCTATATTTGCAGCCACACAACAATAAAACTTATCTTAAAATACAGGTAAAGTGTTCTTTATTTGTCACTTACACATACATACGGAGTACGAGATGAAATGCTTTATACGACATTTAAGCATGAAAAAAAGGAATAGAATATAAGGATAAAAAAATAAAGATAAGTAGATAAATAAAAAGTATAAACTATAGAAGACATAGAAAATATATGTATATACATAAATCTAGACGGGGATGGATGCGTCTTCTTTACCAAGAAAGCCCAGCAGCGTCTCTGTACTTCCTGAGAAGGCTGAGGAAAGCCCATCTCTCTCCCCCATCCTGACCAAGTCCTACAGAGGGACCATTGAGAGCATCTTGAGCAGCTGCATCACTGCCTGGTTTGGGAACTGCACTGTCTCTGATCGCAAGACCCTACAAGCAGTTCTGATGCATTCGGTCCATCACATCCAGACTGTGTAACTGTGTGACTGCTCTGTACAACCTGGACTCAACACACCCTCGTACTCACTTCACAAAATTACATGTTTTTTTTTGTTACTGTTCACTTTACACACCACAGTGTGCAATATACAACAGGTTTACTGGTGGCGCTATTTTGTAGATGAAGCAAGCGGTCCAGTACTAGTTCCTGGGTGTTTCCTAATTTAAACTCTGAATGGCCTGCATGAAGAAGCTCCTCCTCATTCTCTGTGTTTGCGTTCAGAAGCTCCTCCCTGAACGCAACAAAGAGTCCATTGTTGGGATGCCTTAGGTCCTTCACAATGTTCCTGGCCCTGGTCTGCACCGCGTGCTGTAGATGTCCTGCAGGTTAGGGAGCTCAGTGCGGATGGTACGTTCAGCTGACCAAGCCACACTCTGGAGTGCTCGACTGTCCTGCATGGTGCTGTTCCCGAACCAGAAAGTGATGGTACCGGTCAGGATGCTATCAATAGTGCAAGGGTAAAAGGTCCTTAGCACCTGAGAGGGTAGATTAAGATGGCTCAGATGGTACAGACGCTGCCGGGCCTTCTTCACCAGGGTGTTGATGTGACAGGACCAAGACAGGTCCTGTGTGATGTGAACATCTAGGTACCAGAAACTGTCTACTCTCTCCACTGGGGTCCCATTGATGTTTAATGATTGGTGGGACCCCTCCTTCTTCCTGCTGATGTCCACTATCAACTTCTTAGTCTTGCTAACGTTCAGGATAAGATTGTTCTCCTGGCCCAATCTCTCCAGGTTTTTAATCTCCTGTACCACACTTTTATAAAGAACAAAAAGTTATGTAATTTGTTTATGTTTATAATTTATTACTTCTTATGTTTATACTTTGTTACAAGTACATTTTTGTGTTAAATTAGGCATAAAACATTTTAAAGGCTAAAATATGCGATCACCTGAGGTCTGGGAATGGATTACTTTTATTTACATTCTTATGGAAAAATTAACGTGTGTACAAGCATATGGGAACACCAGCGGTTTTCAGTCAGATCTCTTGTAGATAACAGCAGCACATATCCATGTGCAAAAGAAATTAGTGAAGAAATTCCCACTGCATCAATCCTACACAGGTAATTCCACACATTAATCCCAAAGCAAAATCGTCATTTTTTTATGAGATAATAAGAAAAAAGTTAACAAGATAATTAAGTGAAGTGGATTGAACTTTGACACCTAATAACAAGCAGAATCACTGATGGAAAGAGAAACAAGAGCAGAGCTCTTAGCTCTAAAGGTTTTGTGCTTTGTGTTTTTAAAAATCTTTCATAAGCCCTATTCGGATGGGACTAGTTTTCCAAACAACGTTTGAGTTAGATTTTTTTTTCAGCCAACGTCTGTCATTTCATGTATGGATTCAGACGGGACTAACATCTCCGTGTTTATTATGGAGGTAGGAGTGTCTGTGTTTTACATGTCCAGGATGCGTGGATTGTGTATGGTCATATGACCGAGCAGAAACTTGAATACTGGCGCGCCAGGGTTAGTACGGTAGTTCACGTTGACCAAAACACACAAGAAAATGCATTTTGGAAAAAACATTTTCGGCAATCACAGACATTCGCATTTGGAGGGGATTAAATTTCTCATAGGGCCGCTGAGTTTGCTGAAAAACAGTAGGTAATTTGCTCCGGAATTGTTACAGAGGTCGTGTGAGAGAAAGACAGATATGACAGATTCGGATTAAAATCACAAAGTACGTCTGTGAAACAGAAATTTCTCTAATGACCCCCTGTACAACTAGTCCTGTCCGAATAACGCTGTAGTTTAAGTTACCTTAATGTTATTTTACTATAAAAAAGAAAAGGAAATGTATTAGAAGTCAACAATTAAAAAAAGATAAGTTTGTTAGATAATGATTATTTTACCATCAATAGTTAAATAAAACAATTAATTATATTTTTCTTGACTCTTCCCATTATAATAAATGTACTTTACAAACACAGTTATAACAGCCAGAAAAAAACAAATGTTTAAAATCAAGGGTCAAGAGCCAAACTAAAGCAACCACTGATCTCAGAAATGGTAAATTCAAAAACACTTTCACTAAAATATGAACCCCTGTTAAGTTTTGATAAGTGTTTTGTAGAAATTTGACAGAAATAAAGTCAAACTTTAAAAAAGGGAAGCTTGTAATTCTGTTTTTTTATATTTGTCTAATCATTCTCTATTACAGGGGTGGCCAACCAGTCAGAGACCGAGAGCCACATTTTTTACTGTGTTACCGCAAAGAGCCACATCATACACATGGGCACACATGAACATCACCCATCCCTTCCTCTTACACACACACACACACACACACACACACACACACACACACACACACACACACACACACACACACCATTGCTCTGCCAGATTTATTGTAAATGTCACACACCAACATAATGACAGAAATTGACTCCTACAGTTCTAAGACCACAGGACAGTCATTTTCACACACACAAACTCTTAGTTTAACCAAGTCCACAAACAAATATATAATAATTTACAATAGAGTTTTTCTTTTACTATGCATGCTACTTAGTGGGACTTTTGGCATTTCTTGCCTTTAACAATCTGCTTCAAATCTGCCTCGTATTCCGTTGTTGCCACTCGAAGCAATTCTTTCACAGTCAGTCAGAACAGATCGAGGCTTTGATTTCACATGTTTCAGGGTAGAAAACAAGGACTTTGTTTGTGTTTTTTTATGTGCCTGTTCACTTCGCTTGAGTTCAATACAGTATTTTCGTCAAATGCGCATGTGCGTGAGATGAATATACCGCAGGGGTGGGCAATTAATTTTTACAAGGGGCCACATGAGAAACCTGAATTGTGTCAGAGGGCCACACCAACGATAATATTTTAGGGATGCACCGAAATTAAAATTCAATTCAAAAGTCAATGAAATCCATAATTTATTTGTGTTATGCCTTTTGCCTTGGCACCATCACTGGAAAACTTTCCTGCCTTTTCAAAAACGTCCGCTACAGATGGAGTGCGCATGCTCGGATTGACTACTTTTCTGTGCCGCATTCTTCTCATATTTAGAATGGCAATCGGAATGTTTGGATTTCAGTTGATAAATTAAACCTGACTTGGAGAAACTCTTTGCAGATACACCCCCGAAATTTCAGCATTGCATGTTTAGCAAATCGCTCTCCGCACAGCGCAGACATGTTGGCTCTTATCCAGATAACGGTGTGCTGGCTGTGCTTTTTTATTGCATCATTAAAATTGTGTTTCGTCTGATAAACCCCAAAGTTTTCCAGCAGGGGCAAGCTCATTTAAGCCTTAAAATACCGTATTGAACTCAAGCGAATACACACTTTAAAAAACCAAACAAACACAAACTTCTATATGAACATAAGAGCCTTATGAATCCAGCCAAAGAGCCGCATGTGGCCCGCGAGCCACGGGTTGGCCACCCCTGCTCTATTAGTTTAGTTCAGGGGTGGCCAACCCGCGGCTCTTTGCCTGGATTTATGCGGCTCTTACATTCATATCGAAATTTGTGTTTGTGTATTTTTTTAATGTGCGTGTTCACTTCGCTCGAGTTCAATACAGTATTTTTTAAAACTTAAATAATCTTGCCCCTACTGGGAAACTTTGCGGTATTTTCATCTAACGCACATGCGCATTTGACAAAAATACCGTATTGAACTCAAGCGAAGCGAACACGCACATTAAAAAAACACAAACACAAACTTCCATATGCAAATTGTTTACTTAAATTTTAAGTAAACAGCTTGTGTCAAGTTCACTTTTAAAATGGCAGGGAAAAATGCAGAGCAAAATGCAGAGAAAAATATTTAACAGAGTTGAAGAGTTTATATTTATTATGTTGACCGTAATGACAAGTCATTCTGCCTTATGTCAGGCATCATTAGCGCATTTTGATATCCTACAAAAACACCTACAACTCCACCTACAGCCATGCTTACACAAAAACGCCTACACCTAAAACTCCTCCGACATCTACACTTACACAAACACTTTTTCTTCCTCTTCTTCTTCTTCTTCTTCTTTTTTTTCTTCTTTCGGCTGGTCCCATTAGGGGTCGCCACAGCGGATCATCTGTCTCCATACCACCCGGTCCTCTACATCTGCCTCTTTTACAACAACTACCTGCATGTCTTCCGTCACCACATCCATTAACCTCCTCCTTGGCCTTCCTCTTTTCCTCCTACCTGGTGGCTCCATCCTCAGAATTCTTTTACCAATATAATTCATGTCCCTCCTCTGCACATGTGCAAACCACCTCAATCAACCTACTCTCACAACAAATCACGATATCATCTGCAAACATCATATTACAGGGAGACTCCTGTCTGACCTCATCCGTCAACCTGTCCATCACCACTGCAAACAGGAATGGGCTCAGGGCCGATCCTTGATGCAGTCCAACCTTCACCCTGAATCAGTCTGTCGTTCTTACTGCACATTTCACTGCCGTCACACTGTCCTCATACATGTCCTGCACCACCCTCACATACTTCTCTGACACATCTGATACACACCTTCCTAATACAATACCACAACTCCTCTCTTGGCACCCTGTCGTACGCCTTCTCTAAATCCACAAATACAAATATCCTTCTGTCCTTCTCTATACTTCTCCATCAACATTCTCAAAGCAAATAAGGCATCTGTGGTGCTCTTCCTCGGCATGAAACCATACTGTTGCTCACAGATGGTCACCTCTTCTTTCAGCCTGGCTTCCACTACTCTTTCCCATAACTTCATGGTGTGACTGATCAACTTAATTCCCCTGTAGTTACTGCAAGACTGCACATCTCCTTTATGCTTAAAGATCGGTACCAGCACACTTCTTCTCCATTCCTCAGGCATCTTCTCACCTTCCAAAATCTGGTTAAACAATCTGGTCAAAAACTCCACTGCTATCTCTCCTAAACACCTCCACGCTTCTACCGGTATGTCATCTGGTCCAACCAACTTTCCACTATTTATCCTCTTGATCACTGCTCTCACTTCCTCTTTACTAATCCTATCCACTTCCTGGTTCACCAACTCCACATCCTCCAACCTTCTCTCTCTCTGATTTTCCTCATTAATCAGTTGCTCAAAATACTCCCTCCACCTTCTCAACACACTCTCCTCATTAGTCAACACATTTGCCTCTCCATCCTTTTCTGCTCTAACTTGCAGTACATCCTTCCCAGCGTGGTCCCTCTGCCTGGCCTATCGGTACAAATCCTTTTCTCCTTCCTTAGTGTCCAACCTCTCATACAGCTCCTCATATGCCTTTTCCTTGGCTTTCGCCACATCCCTCTTTACCTGCTGCCGCATCTCCTAGTACTCCTGCCTACTTTTGTCATTACTCTGTCTATCCCACTTCTGTTTTGCCAACCTCTTTCTCCTTATGCTCTCCTGCACTTCCTCATTCCACCACCACGTCTCCTTGTCTTGCTTTCTATTTCCAGATGTTACACCAAGTACTTTTCTAGCTGCCTCGCTCATCACTCCTGCAGTAGTTGCCCAATCATACAACACCTCCTTAACACCACTGAGCCTTTGTCTGACCTCTTCCATGAAACTCACACTACACTCTTCCTCCTTCAGTTTTCACCATCTTATTCTTCTTTCAGTCCTCACTCTCCTCCTCTTCTTCTTCGCCTCCAAAACCATTCTACAGACCACCATCCGATGCTGTCTAGCTACACTGTTCCCTGCCAACACCTTACAGTCTCCAATCTCCTTTAGGTTGCATCTCCTCCATAGCACATAGTTCACCTTTGTGCACCTTCCTCCACTCTTATACGTCACCCTATGTTCCCCCTTCTTCTTAAAATAAGTTTTTAACACTGCCATTTCCATCCTTTTAGCAAAATCTACCACCATCTGCCCTTCCACATTCCTCTCCTTAAAACCATACCTACCCATCACCTCCTCATCACCTCTGTTCCCTTCACCTACATGCCCATTAAAGTCTGCCCCAATCACCAATCGTTCTTTCCTAGGTACACCATCTACCACTTCATCTAATTCACTCCAGAATTTTTCCTTCTCCTCCATCTCACAGCCAACTTGTGGAGCATAGGCACTGATGACATTTATCATCATCTATTCAACATCCACCTTCACAATCATCATCCTATCAGAAACTCTCTTCACCTCCACTACACTCTTACTGTACTCTTCCTTCAGAATCACCCCTACACCATTTCTCTTTCCATCCACACCATGATAAAACAGTTTAAACCCACCTCAAATGTTCCTGGCCTTACTTCCTTTCCACTTGGTCTCCTGAACACACAGCATATCTACCTTTCTCCTCTCCATTGTATCAGCTACCTCTCTCCCTTTACCCGTCAAAATACCAACATTTAAAGTACCAACCCGAACCTCCACTCTACTGCACTGCTCCTTTCCCTGCCGTCTCTGTAGACGTCTTCCTCCTCTCCTTCTCCTCCTTCGGCCAACAGTAGCCCAATTTCCACTGATACCTGTGGCGGTCGTTGTTAACCCAGACCTCGACCGATCCGGTATGAAATTCTAATTTGTGATCCGCATATTTGATTTGGCACATGTTTTACGTTGGATGCCCTTCCTAACGCAACCCTCCCCATTTACCTGGGCTTGGGACCGGCACTAAGAGTGCACTGGCTTGTGCATCCACAATGGCTGGGTTACACTTACACTTACAAAAACACGCTTACACCTAAAACTCCTCCTACAGCTACGCTTACAGAAACACTTCTATATCTACAACATCACTTACAGTTATGCTTACAGTAACACGCCTACACCTACAACTCCGCTTACAACACACTTACAGAAACACACTTACATCCACAACTCCACCTACAGTACACATACAGAAACACACCTACAACCACAACATGATTGTTACATGAAATTGTATTTCTTTTATTCCCAACAGTTTATTCTCTTAATTTCGTAGCGTTTCTCTTGGCTGCACTGCTTACAGTACGTGTATGTGGCTGTTCGATATTTTGTCCAGTCAGATTTCAGCCTGTGCTGCCATGTCAATCTAATCTGCCCTTGGCCTGCAAAGTCTGTTCTTCTGGCCCTTTTTACCATTGTCTCCTTAAGCACTAGCTATGTTTATTTAACCAATCAGATTTCATATTCGCCTCACAGGGCAGCTCGCTCGCCCAGAATAGCATCAGCATTTTTCAGTCCTCTGATTGGTTGGTCAGAGGAAAACTGTTATAGCCAAGTTCGACTAGCAAAACAGGTTTGTAGCTCTGCACACATGACTACATCTGAGTTGGCTTTTTTTTTTTTTTGCCTACGGAGGAAAATAAATTTTATTTTATTTACATTTGTAATGTTTTTGTCATGTTATTAGACAAATATTGATTGTGAACTGCTAGATGATGTATGTGGCACAGTTGCTTTGGTAAAATGGTATTCACCCTCTATATGTGAAATCTCTCTCTGTAATGCCACGCATTGTTATATTTTGTTTTTGTATGTATTGATGGTTTCTATAATTGCAACGTGATAGTTGTGGTATTAAGAGGTGGATTAAGTCTGATAAGTCCCCATTGAAGGCCCAGGTACCAAATGCAGGGCCCGCCACTGCAGAAACATGCCTACAACTCCACTTACAGATACGTTCACAGAAATATGCCTTCACCTACAGCTACATCTACACCTACAGCTATGCGTACAGAAACACCTACAACTACACCTACAGTTATGCTTAAACAATGCCTTAAAAGAACACAAGGCTTCTTAGTGACCTTGAAGATGGATTTGAACTGCAATTTCCATCAATAGTTTTGCACTTATCCATTACTGAACAGTTGGTAAATATAAAAATAGTGACACTATAATAAATAGATATCCAGTGTTCAGATGAGTTTTCTTTTATTTCTTTTATTTTTTTATGTCAAGATCTTTAAGAATCAAGGCTTCTTCGTAATTTGGAAATTTGTTCTTTTACCACTTTTTTCCTCCAGGTTGCTCATAGCATATAAACTTTACGTAGGTATAAATTTACGAATTAAAAAAATAATTTTAAATTGCTCCTCATGGATGTTTATTATTCCCTGCCACATACACATTTTTTAAAGCACAGTCATAATGTCAGGAATCCACCTGCCACGCCCCTATCAGAAGCTGCCATGCTGCCGCTATCTCTGCCGCTCCTGGCTTAATCACACACACCTGGGACTCTTTAACCACTCATTTCCGGCAGCTACATAAACCCCTCACTCACTCTCACTTATCGTTTGTTATTATTAACTGTATGCGTAGTCTCCGGCGTGGTCCTTGCACGGCCTCTGAACGCCGTCATGGACGTCGCTCTGCCTCCGGTCTCCGCCCAGGGGGTCATCCATGCTTGTAAGCTCTGCTAAGGGCTTTACCCAGCCTCTGGTCATCGCCAAGAATGCCGTGCCATTCTGGGTCTCCGTGGTGGACGTAACTCCGTTCCAGACCATCGTGGTGGGTGGTGGGTGGTGCTCTGCTCCGTCTCTGTGGTGGATATCGCTCTGTTCCAGACCTTCATGGTGGACATGGCTCTGCTCCAGACCTCCGCATGAGGTCACTAAATTCACTAAACACTAAATTAGCACTTTCCAAGTTTGAAGAATTCAAGAGTTATATTTATATTATGTTTGTAATCTGGTGTACCAGTGATTTATTCATTGCTAGAGACTCAAAGCACTTTTGTACATTACTCTGGATAAGGGCACATGCTAAATGTAAATGTAAAAATATTACCATTTCTGACTAATACCACGGTTGTGAGTGTTTATTAATCTGCCTCTCCCGTAATAAACCAACGTGAACTGTACTCCAGCTTCCACCGCCGTTCATTCACCACATAACACATAACAGTCATAACACTGAGTTCTGCATTTCCCCATTAATCGTATTGACTGTTTGCTTCCTCCCTGTTGTTACTTCACTATATAACTATTTAAGCAATCTTCTGGGCAGACTGATCAGGTTGTGTTGATCGTTGTGTCATTAAATTGTGTGACTTCATTTGTGTATGGCATATTGTGTATGGCAGGCATATTGTGTCTTCATTCAGCCGTAAGCGTTAAAGCGTTTTTTAAAAGCTGCAGGTGAAAGATGGAAAAATGGGCTCTGAAACCACTTTAATTAGTGATAAATGCATTAAGCTAAGAGACTTTGGAGCTAAATAACATGGTGATGTTGAACCCTGCCAAAGACATGACAAAAAATGCATTAGTGACACAATGTCACTGATTACAATGAGAAAATTAATATCACTTTCTAATATACAGGCATTAAAACAAGAACATAGGTGTTTATTTCCCTTAATAAATACAATATATTTTACTTGTGCAATACATTATATTTACAATATATTATTTTATACTTAATAGGTAAGTATAGTTATGTCTAAATTTATAAATGTATACTTAGCTAATTATAAAACAATTTTATACTTAGAAACACAACTAGAGGGCTAGAAATGATATGGCTGCCAAAGCAAATAGATTAAAACAAATATTTTACATTTACAGAGTATATGCCTCTGTGTTTTTATACAACAATTAACACAAAGATATGACAACAAACAACAAAAAAATATATTCCGTAGCTGATTTTCAGAGTGTGTGTGGGACACTCAGCCTCTATGTACCTCAGCCTACAATGTGTCCATTTCCTAAAATTATATTTGGCATTAATTTGTGAGTAATTCATTCATTCATGTTGGTATTTCATGTTGAAATTTGTTAGGGGAAGAGAAAACCGAGTGACTGCACAGATACTGTTCGTCTGTATACAGATTATTCCCCTATGCCATAAGTTATCTTGTGTTCCATTGTCATCTGTGTTTCACCTTCCAGCTATGTTCCAGGTTCTTTTGTGTTTTCCATGGCAAGACTGTACTTACTCAGCTTGCACTTGGTCAGGATCTTTGCCTGCTATTTATCTCTGGTTGTAATAAGACATCCTGCCATTTAAGTATATCTCAAGTGGATGTAGACAACCCAGCAAACATTTTTAAGGGGGCTCACCTGTTGAGGTGCAGAATAGAGACTGTGGGCAAATTCAATCCAGGCAAGCTGGCTGCTCCAGGACAATGGGTTCTTAGCTGTGACATACTGAAGCATGATCTCCAGGTCTTGGTTTGCAGAAAGCATTATATTTCCTTTTGGCTAGAGTTGGCAGACAGCAAGGAAATGAGTAGAAGTATGCATACAGGGACAGCTGCTGTTACCCATCTGCCATAGCCAATGCCAAAGCACAACCCTCTGAGCAGCCCGATGAGGAAGGAATCCTCCAGTGGAAAAGGTCAGACCACTAGAATAGGTTTCATGCAAGAGTTAAGACAAGGTTGGTAAAGGAACTGGCTAAACTGGGGATCAAGAGCTGGGCAAAAATGTGACTTCACTGTTGCGTGAGGTTACTGATCGCCAACAGGACATTCTGGTTATCTACAAAGAAGCTGATCACTGTTTGATGAACACCTTGGCTAGAGAGAGCAGGAGGCTGGGGTTTTGCTAGGTCTTTAGTAGCCAAATCATTTTATGACGTTCATGGAGGTACCAGAGTTGGACTGAGAGAGATTACATTTATTTGGCACACACCTTATCCAGAGCCTAAATCTCAATTTTTTTTTCAGGTTAAGGGCTTTACTCAAGATCCCAGTGGGGCAGCATCCACTGAACTTGCTGCTAATGGTGCCACTTCTGATCTGTGTGAACTTTTTCAGCTTATTTTGTTTGCACCAATAACACACACACACACACACACACACACACACACACACACATTGACCTGAAGAAGGGGTAGGGTTTCTTGTTTAATTAGGAATGACCTCGTAATCCATCTACCTGAACACCTGCTCACCTGCTGTTCATATCTCCCTGGAGAGAAATGTCAACAGTGACAAAAAACAAGATTATATGGAACTTCATAAATGAGTTCAGTTACACACACACACACACACACACACACACACACACACACACACAATTTCAATTAATGTTTTAGCACAGGGGTGGCCAACCCGTGGCTATTTGGCTGGTTTTATGCGGCTCTTACATTCATATCGAAGTTTGTGTTTGTCTTTTTTTATAGTGCGTGTTCGCTTCGCTTGAGTTCAGTACGGTATTTTAGGACTTAAATGAGCTTGCCCCTAGTGGGAAACTTTGCGGTAAATCAGACGAAACACAATTGTAACAACGCAATAAAAAAGCGCAGCAGCACACAGTTATCTGGATAAGAGCAACATGTCTGTGGTGTGTGCATAGCGATTTGCAAAACATGCAATGCTGAAATTTCAAAAGGGGGCGTATCTGCAAAGAGCTTCTCCACGTCGGGTTTAATTTATCACCTACAATCCAAACATCCGGATTGCCTGCTAAATATGACAAAAAACGTGACTCAGAAAAATAAAGTCAATCCGAGCATGCGCACTCCGTCTGTAGCGGACATTTTTGAAAAGGCAGGAAAGTTTTCCATTGATGGTGCCGACGCAAAAGGCATAACACAAAAAATGATGGTGTGGTCCTTTGATATAATTCAGGTTTCTCATGAAAAATTAATTGCCCACCCCTGTGGTATATTCATCTCACGCACATGCACATTTGACGAAAATACCGTATTGAACTCAAGCGAAGTGAACACGCACATAAAAAAACACAAACCCTGAAACACGTGAAATCAAAGCATCGATCTGTTCTGAGATACACCCATGTGAAAGAATTGCTTTGAGTGGCAACAACGGAATATGCGGCAGATTTGAAGGGGATTGTTCAAGGCAAGGAATGCCAAAAGTCCCACTAAGTAACATGCATAGTAAAAGAAAAACGCTATTGTAAATTATTATATTTTTGTTTGTAGACTTGGTTAAACTAAGAGTT
>MU527382.1:2174435-2209435 GCA_024362625.1 Silurus asotus
CAGAGGTGTGTGTGTGTGTGTGTGTGTGTGTGTGTGTGTGTGTGTGTGTGTGTGTGTGTGTGTGTAAGAGGAAGGTATGGGTAATGTTCATGTGTGCCCATGTGTATGATGTGGCTCTTTGCGGTAACACAGTAAAAAATGAAATGTGGCTCTCGGTCTCTGACTGGTTGGCCACCCCTGTTTTAGCAGAAACCACTTTTACTTTCCCTAGTCTAAGATTTCACACTGTATTATTTAGAAAAGAAAAGTGTGTGTGGTAGAACATCCATCAGTCAGAGATTCACTAAATTAACTCAGGCTTAAACAGGGTGTGTGTGTGTGTGTGTGTGTGTGTGTGTGTGTGTGTGTGTGAAATGGACAGTGTTGTGCTTGTTACTAAAAAATAGTAACTAGTTACAGTTACTTGTTACTTCATTCAAAAAGTAACTCTTTTACTTTGTTGATTACTTACACCAAAAAGTAATGCGTTACTGTTAAAAGTAACTTTTTAGTTACTTTTTTGAAGAACCTTTTTTAATGTTCCCATTAATGCCCTTTTATGCGTTATAATCTATCCAAACACAAAACTGACTTAAACACAAAGTCATTTTTAAACACTTTTATTAAAATCAGACCAACACAAACTAAATATATCACAAGGATTTCTGAAATAAACAACAAAAAAAAGCTGAATAATATATTCACAATAATATTGATTCACAATAATATATTCACAAAAAAAGTAAAGTGGCTTCTGCTGTTGTGTTGAGCTCTTAAACATGTTCCTTTCACAGCTGAAGTATGAAAACTATCAACAATGTAGAACAGAACACCAGGTTAGCTTCTAGCTACTAGCTTCTCAGGCATGGAGATCTTGGAGCAGCTTCAACAGAGTTGGAGTTGCTGTTTATCGCAGGGGGTTCGAGCTTTGAACCAGAAAGACACAACTTCCATTTGACTTAAACGTTTTTGTCTATATACTCAACTAAAGTGAAATAATGAGCATACTATATTTCCACTTTGAGAAACTCGTCTTGCTCTTGCCTCGACTCGCCATTACTGCCCCACAGACCTGAATAAACGGAGACACGCCCATAGTGCGTCTTCTTCGTGTTTACAGTGGTTCATTCACCAATCCTACAATGCGTCTTCTTTCTGTTAACAGTGGTTTATCCACCAATTCTACAGTGCATATTCTTCCTGTTTACAGTGGTTTATCCACCAATCCTACAGTGCATATTCTTCCTGTTTACAGTGGTTTATCCACCAATCCTACAGTGCGTATTCTTCATGTTTACAGTGGTTTATCCACCAATCCTACAATGCGAAGCTGCTGTAAGCAAGTTAGGCTGTAGTCTACACTTCAGCCGAAATTGATTCATTTATAAAAATAACAGGTAACGCACTATACGGTAACGGAGTTACTTTATTATTAAAAGTAACGAGTTACAGTATTAGTTACTGTAAAAAACGCGTTACTGCCCAACACTTAAAATAGAGTGAGAGAGAGGAGAGTGATTGTAGGTCTCTATGGGCAGGTGATGAGCATGGAATGTACATGATTGTGATGACTTCACTGTGTGTACACTGTAATAAAATCCACCAGAAATCTACCATGAAGTATACGATTAAACTGGTAAAACTAGTAAACTGTTAAAAATACGGGTAAACACACTACTGGCTTAGGTCTTATTTGACTGAACGCTATCAGTTTGTTGATATAAATGAGTTCTTCACACCCTTTGAGGTAAAGTTTGGTGTTCCACAAGGATCTGTCTTATGCCTGCTTTTCTCTTTATACTGTATATGCTGCATCTGGGTGAAATTATACATTAACATGATATTTGCTTTGCTTCCTATGCTGATGATACACAGTTGTATATTTCAGCAAAGCCAGATGAGAGAGATCAGCTTAAAAATGTTGAGGAATGTGTAAAGGACATTAGACAGTGTATGCTTGATAACTTCCTTCTGCTCAACTTGCATAAGATGCAAGTACTTTTACTAGGGCCACATGCAGCTAGAAGTAAACGTTCTGATTACGTAGCATCTCTGGATGGTGTTTCTGTCTCAGTGTGAACAGCAATTAGATCTTGGTGCGATAGTTGACTCTAGTCTTTCTTTTGAGGCTCACATAAATAATATTACCAGGATCGGCTTCTTTTACTTTAGAAATATTAGAAATATGATGTCGTTACAGGATGCAGAATAACTAGTTCATGCTTTTGTTACATCTAGGTAATACTTTACTGTATGGGTGTTGGAGTAAGTGCATAAATAAGCTTCAGTTAGTTCAGAATGCAGCAGCAAGAGTCTTTACCATATATAAAAAATATGACCACATTACCCCTGTTTTAATCAGTCTACACTGGCTCCCAATTAAATCTTGCATTGATTATAAAATTCTATGACTGACATATAAAGCACTTAAGGGTCTCGCATCACAGTATCTGATTTAACTTCTGTACCAATATGATCCCCCACTCCTACTTATATAAAAAAATACAGGCTATTAGTTAGTTCCTCAAATAATAAAGACTACAACAGGGGGCAGATTTTTCTTATCTGCCCCACAGTTATGGAATAGCTTTCCAATCAACATTCCAGACCTAGACACAGTCTCAGTGTTCAAATAGAGGCAAAACCATATTTATATAAGTCTTTTATCAGTAGATTCTTCTTAGGTAAAGGAGCAGATCTGGAGGGATCGTGGACATAAAGTGTTCGGTGAACTGGGATATTTGTATATATTCTTCTAGCTCTCTCTTTTAGTTATGCTGCCATAGCGAGTCTTGCGGGAGTCCCCAACTGCACAATGTCCTTAACTTTCATACAACAATGAGGATACATAATAATCCATATTCATCTCTTCCTGCCACCCCTTAAACATGCTCCTGAGGTTCCAGTGATCACTCTTCCTGCCCCCTTGCCTCCTAGCATCTGCCCACTTTGTCCTGGCCTGCCATTGGATGGTGTTCTCTTCGATTAGAGGCCATTTTGTGCAGCAAGTTTTCTCATCTTCGCTCTGGGGATCCATGAAATTACGGAGTAGGAACAGGAACTGTAAGGATTTCGATTTTAACTGTAGTTAATGTCTTAACAGTCTGCTACACTGATGCAGGATGACAATTTGCATCTGATCACCATCACTGCACACCTCAACATTGTAATAAATGGACATTTGGTGCCACCCAGACGAGGATGGTTGTCAGGCTCAGAGGTGGGAAGTAACAAAGTACAAATACTTTGTTACTGTACTTAAGTAGATTTTTTTGGTTTTAGTACTTTACTTCACTATTTATTTTTATTTTTACTTTTACTCATTACATTTTTACACAAATATCTGTACTTTTTACTTCTTACATTTTCAAAACTTTAGTTTTAATCGATTGATTTGGTGTTTTTGGTATTTTCACTGCGCCGAGTTCAGCCCACCAACCTGTCTTTGTTCGTCTTTTTCAATCCACTGGTGTATAATGTCCTGTCTCTCACTCACCACAGACGTAGACTAGTTTACGAAGCTAAGAATCAGCAGGCAAAAAGCAACAAAAAGTAAAGCTAAAGTGGATGAGACGGAGGGAGTCGGCGATGTAAACATGACTGAGAATAGAGACGTTCCTGATCATCATCATCATCATCTTTTCTCTGTTTGTGTTCTATATGTGGATCTTCAGCCTGGACACATTTATAAGGTAACAACATTTTTAATTTGTTTTGTGTATATATATATATATTAATATATTTTATTAACATGCTATCAATTCAGCATGCATAAATACATAAATAAATAACTAAATATAAAAAAAAAATACATTTATTTAATTATAAAATTAAAACCTCTAGCAAAACATACACTTATTCACAATGTTGTGCAAAAGAAATAAACTCCACGGAAAAATATTTTTAATCAGTAAACTTTTGTTTTATTTATGGGCCAAGTCTCAAATCAAACACCAAATCTGCCATAATTCACACAATTAACCCTCTGGGTGGCATATCGTGGGTTTTTCCCTCATAATGGTAAAACAAACTTAAATTACTGTCTTTATTGATCATGCAGATAAGAACAATACATCATTCAAATCTGTAAAATGTCTATGATTATGATAAAAGCTTCTTGACTTGACTTAAAGAGGTGCAGTTTCTTCAGTATCAACTCATTAGCTGTCCATGTGGAAACATAGCAAAGGTTCCGTTTGGTGTCCTGATGATTTACATCATTTTAACCATCATTATTACTTTAAAATATTTACAAGAATTTTTTTGTCTTCATGCTCTATGTTGCATTCATATTTCTTCATGTCCATGTTGCTTAAAGTATTAAAAACAGGAAGTATTAATATATGGTACATTTTGAACAGATAGAAATATTTAATTTGATTGACAACCTTTATACATACAATGTATATATTACATAGTATATCTTTTTACTCCTCATTACATCTGCACTATTTTTATGTATTTGTATCTTTATATATTTATATCCTTACTGTACATCCTGCCCAAAATTTCACATTCATGTATATGTCTATATAATGTGTGCGTATATATATATATATATTGACAAAACGCATATAGAATTATACAAAATTATTAATAATATCAATTTGAGTATGGTCTCTTGTGGATAATAGCAACACACATTCATGAGCAATTGAAATTAGTAATGGGATTCTCACTGCATCAGTAACTGCATAGTTTCTGCCTTTATATAAAGCAACAGACAGCATAACATAAACATTTTTCTGTCTGTCTTTACTGGCTACACTGGCTCTACTGTTTTTTTTTTTTAATTTGCTTTCGTAAATTATACTTACAGTATATTACTGTTAAAATACATTTTGTAATGTGTTTTTTCATTTTCATTAAAATCCTTTAATCCCACAGCAAAATCCCCAGTTTTAAAAGAGCACTTATGTGTGTCTTAAGTGTTAAAGTAATGCTGCAACAGTGATGAAGTTAAGAAGATAATGAAGTGACTAATTAAATAAGGATTGAACTTTGATGGAAACCAGTGAACAAGCACAATCACTAAAGGGAAGAGAAACAAGAGCAGAGAAACACTGTCAGGATCTTCCAGGCACACGGTGTGCACTTCCGGTTCCACGCTTCCCTGTATTTAAGGACACCAAAGACTTTACCTCGGGGCCAGATTATCTCACCGGCTTCCAAAGTCCCTAAAAATTATTCTTGCCACCCTGCCTGCTCCTGCTCCTTATATATATATATATATATATGCGTGCATATTATATTTAAAATGTGTTTTATTTAAGTCTATGACAAAACGCATATAGAATTATACAAAATTATTAATAATATCAATTTGAGTATGGTCTCTTGTGGATAATAGCAACACACATTCATGAGCAATTGAAATTAGTAATGGGATTCTCACTGCATCAGTAACTGCATAGTTTCTGCCTTTATATAAAGCAACAGACAGCATAACATCAACATTTTTCTGTCTGTCTTTACTGGCTACACTGGCTCTACTGTTTTTTTTTTTAAATTTGCTTTCGTAAATTATACTTACAGTATATTACTGTTAAAATACATTTTGTAATGTGTTTTTTCATTTTCATTAAAATCCTTTAATCCCACAGCAAAATCCCCAGTTTTAAAAGAGCACTTATGTGTGTCTTAAGTGTTAAAGTAATGCTGCAACAGTGATGAAGTTAAGAAGATAATGAAGTGACTAATTAAATAAGGATTGAACTTTGATGGAAACCAGTGAACAAGCACAATCACTAAAGGGAAGAGAAACAAGAGCAGAGAAACACTGTCAGGATCTTCCAGGCACACGGTGTGCACTTCCGGTTCCACGCTTCCCTGTATTTAAGGACACCAAAGACTTTACCTCGGGACCAGATTATCTCACCGGCTTCCAAAGTCCCTAAAAATTATTCTTGCCACCCTGCCTGCTCCTGCTCCTGCTCCAGTTCCTGTTCCGTTTCCTGCTCCTGCTCCTGTTCCTGAACCCTGTTTCTGAACCCTTTTCTGCTCTGCTCTGGTTTTAACTCTGGATTGGTTTTTGGTTTGCGTTTCTGCCCTGCTTATACTATTCTGTTTGTTGGCTTTTGGATTTTTTGGACTGTTTTGTATTTTGGTTTTGGTCCTCCCTGCATCGCCCTGTTTGCCTGTGTTTCTGACCCTGGACTGTTTTTGGACTGTGTTTTTGCCTTTGCCCCATTGCTCAGTGTGCTATTTCATTAAAGCCTGTTTTCACCCAACTCCTGCTCGCATCCTGCATTTGGGTCCTCACTCACCTAGTCACCCGCAGTGCCTAATAGAATAATCTGGCCATGCATCGTGTTTACTGACAAACACATCTTACAGCCAAGGCCAAGGATGAAATCACCTGAAAATAAAACATTAAATATCTCAAGATTTTAGCAGAGGATGATAAACAACCGCCAAAACAGCATTGCCAGCTTCAATTATTAAAAGCTCTAATTGAGATTCTAGGTGTTTAGGTGTACTTTCATTTAAAGTACTCCAATCAATGCTTTAGTGCTTTGACCTTTTAAAATTAGTTTTAAACACAGATCAATTCTGATCACATAAAACAGTCTAGTCAAAAGTCAACAAATCAAATAACAGAAAAGACCAGATTAAGAAAATAGTGGATAATTTATTAATGCTGCAATGCATTTGGGGAGTTCTGTACTATTCTGGCACCCAGCATGCAATGCAGCATGAAAGTTTGTTAATATTCACCAATCTTGAGTTTTATGTGCTGATTCTTGATGTCTGTGTGTCTAAATGGTGATGTAGCTTTAAAGGTTTTGTGCATGAAATATTTTTAAACTCCTTATTAGTTTGTCAAATCATATTACTATAAAAACACTAGAGAATTAGATAATTAGATTAGATTAATTAGAAAGAACCCATTAAGATCAAACATAAGTTCACAAGGTGATAATTGTATCATCATCATCAATAGTTAATCAATACAACCAAATTACAATTTCCCTTGACTTTTCTTGTCATAACAAATGTGCTTTACAAACACAGTTATAACAGCCAGGGAAAAAACTAAGGTAAAAAACTCAAGGGTCAAGAGCCCAACTAAAGCAGCTACTGATCTCACAAAATGGTTAGGTCAAAAACATTTTCAATAAAATACACCCCTTTTAAGTGTCAAAGAATGTTTTCTAAAAATATTTGACAAAAATAAAGTCAAACTATGATAAGTGAAGCTGGTAATTTTGTTTATGGAGTTTATTCATCCCTTTTTTAAATTCAGTTTATTTCATCTAAGGCTGTGTAAAATGTTGTGTCCTTCAGGGATTCTGCTTGTTAACAGTAGTGTTTACTAGTGTCTGTATTCACTCCTTTGTTTTTATTCACTCTGTCAAGTGCTCTATACTAGAAACTAATAGGGAATAGTTTTACAAAGCAATAATGCAAACAGTATTGAGTTTACTTGTATTACATTAACAGTATTTAACTGTTAAATAAACAGTTATTTCATGCTTTATAATTTACAGGATTTTCCCATCGCTATTTTACATTCTTTCACTGTTAAAACTAAAAAACATTTTACAGTGTGTGTGTGTGTGTGTGTGTGTGTGTGTGTGTGTGTAACAGTATTTAACTGTTAAATAAACAGTTATTTCATGCTTTATAATTTACAGGATTTTCCCATCGCTATTTTACATTCTTTCACTGTTAAAACTAAAAAACATTTTTTAGTGTGTGTGTGTGTGTGTGTGTGTGTGTGTGTGTACATGTGACTGAAATGACTCGTTAACACACACAGCTCCACTTTACACATCAGGAGTGTTTCAGTATTAAGGATTAATGATAGTGTCCAGCTGGGGTCATTATGGAGACCATTTTGATATTGTTATGGAGATGGCTCAAAGGTTGCCACCCCTGCAGAGACACAATGAGGAAAAAATGACTGACCGAGAAAACGATAAGAAATCCCAGACGGTAACCGCAGACATACACACACACACACACACACACACACACACACACACACACACACAATCAACATAGCAGTTTCCCAGCATTCCCATGATTTCATAAATGCCACATGTTTGGAGCATATGGTACATTACGCTGATCACATGATGATCATATTCTTACAATTCTTACCAAAATGGGAATCATTAGCACTTGTGAAATACCAAATGTTTTTGGCCCTTTTTGTATAGCGCTTTTTACAACTGACATGCAGCTTTACACAGATAAAGTGTTAATAAAATAAATAATATTGCCTATAAGTTAGTTTCTTATAATTGTTTATTCCTGATGAGTGGTATCAGGCTCAAAAGGGAGCCCATCCTCAACTGGGTAGCACCAAATATCCATTCATTGTAATAACATTGTTGAGGTGTATAGATGCATAAATGCAGCTATATTCATGCAAACTGTCCTGAGCCACTGTAGTAGACTGTTGATATGAAAAGAGAGAAAAGAGGGGTGACAGAAACAAAGAAAATAACGGTTGTTTGAATGTTTAAGGACATTATAAAATGTGATCAGGGTGCTAGCTGAGGCTCCATGGAGGAAAGATCTAAGATATAAGGAAAACCTACTGACAAAATGCTTGACAAAAAAAAGTTTTTTTAATCTAGACTTGACTGTCTGTCTGTCTGTCTGTCTATCTATCTATTTATCCATCTATCTATCTATCTATCTATCTATCTATCTATCTATCTATCTATCTATCTATCTATCTATCTATAACGTTTGCTTAAATACTGTCAGTAGCAGTATTTTATATTATGTGCGAGATTTGATTGGAAGCCAATGTAGACTGATTAAAACAGAAATTATGTGGTCATAGTTTTTTGCTTACTGCTACATTCTGAACTAACTGAAGCTCATTTATGCACTTACTAGAACATCCAGCCAGTAAAGAGTTAAAGAGTGTTCTAATCTCGATATAACAAAAGCATAAATTAGTTTTTTGGCATCCTGTAATGACATCATATTTCTTTTTTTTAGCAATATTTCTAAGGTGAAAGAAGGTGACCCTGAAGCCTCAAAGGAAAGACAAGAGTCAATAATCACACCAAGGACTTTGACTGCTGTACACACTGAGACAGATAGACCATCCAGGGATGCTACATAATCTAAAAGCTTACTTCTAGCTGCATGTGGTCCTAGTAAAAGCACTTCAGTCTAAAGCAGATGTAAGTTAGCAAGCATCCACTGTCCTTTACACACTCCTCAACAATTTCATGCTGGTCTCTTTCATCTGGCTTTGCTAAAACATACAACTGTTCATCGTCAGCATAGCAGTGGAAGGTAATACCATGTTTATGTTGCTTAATAAACACAAGTAAGGAGACACAACCCTGATCAGAGGCCAATTGCAGGTCATTTAACACTTTAAACAGCACTATATTTGTGCTATGATGAAGATTATGCATATACAGATTTTCCTCATTTACTGCCATTCGACTATTTTATGCATAGTGCAATAAAAGGTTATTGCTTACAGTTTTAAAAGTGTTTTTGGTACAAGAAGATCAGTATAATTGAGTCTTCAAATAATTTATTCCATATTGCAGCTCTTTGAATTTGTAAATAGTAAAAGAAACTGGATGTAACTAGCCATTTATTTCTTCTGAGTCAATTAAGACATGATCCAAAGCAAACAGTTAGTTGGACTAATGATTATTGCACACACACACACACACACACACACACACACACACACACACACACACACACAGACACACACACATAGTTTAGAGACAATATTTGACTTTTGCAGACGCTATATTTGCTATATTTAATCGGGTGTCAAGTTTCACTATCAAAAGATTAAATACATAGGATAAAAAACACAAATATCATTCTGTGATTCAACTAAAGACAACTAAAGAGAGCTCAGCTAAACTCAAAATACTTTATACACACACCTCATAAGCAAACATTGCAAGAACAGGATTCATATTTTACTAGACTGTTACAGAATTATGACTTTTTTAATATCCTTTTTTAATTGCAAATCTTGGTGATATTAATTACAGTGGAACCTCAGAGCTCGCGAGGGTTAGGGACCAAGACCGGTCGCGAGTTTCGAATTTTCGTGACCGTTTGATACGCCCCTTCCAACCCAGTAAAAACCCAAAGAACACTATACAAAATCGATTTAAATGAGTAAATAACACTATTTCACTATTTACATAATACAAATAGTTTAAAGCATTTTTAGTCAATTTTAATGACTTTTAGTTTGGCTACTACTTGCTCTGCAATTATAACTAGTGTTGGTTGGAATGCAAGAAGCAAGCAACTCTGTATGAATTTGATTAAGGACATCTTGTTAAAGTCATTTGGGTATGATGATTATGTTTCCTACTGTAATTAAGCCATCTATCTCTGATAGTTTCCAATAAAAAAAAAAAAATCATCTCTGGCTGATGCACATACAATATATATCATATATCTGATGCAAATATCATATATCTGATCAGCTCTTTTCCCATCTGCAAGAGTCTTTTCCTGGCTTCTGGACAAAGTGTGTGCTAATGTGAGTGATTTCCCAAGTGCATGTTCTGCTATCTCTCTGGCACCTGATTGCCAGTTTATTTTAATCCTAACTGTTTATCAAGGGAACTAGTTCTCTGTGGCCTGTGAGGGATGTGAAATTTTCTCACTTATCTGGAATATTTCTGACACAAGAACACAAATCGTATCCTTAATTGAGTTTTACACTTATTTAAGAATACAAGATAAAGAAAAAGAACTATCAGCATGCATAGTGTATCCTCCATTCACCTATGGAGCAGAATAGTTTGTGATAATGTAATGATTAAGAGATTGTAATGCTGTTTAAATTATTTGTGCTTTATAGGGTATAGGATATGTTTTTGAGACCCTGGTGCTGTGATGGCATGAGTGTTAGAGTGTGTGCATGAATGTATATTCCTCATTATGCTGTATAGGGTTTGAATGGACTCACTAAATTAACCACACAAGTTCTGATGTTTCACCTAAAGATATATTTTACCTAGATCTGTCAGTGAGCATGGGTGCAGGGCTAGGTAAGTAAGGACCCAAATGCAGGATGCAACAGGGGTATGAAGAAAACAGGCTTTATTAAGAGTTAGGCAAAACAAAGTCCAAAAACAGTCCAGGGTCTTAACAAGATGATAGTCTATATATATTTGATAGAGTGTCCAAGGGCACTATGTTACAATCTCTGGTTTTGAGAACCAACTGCCTACTACCTAATGCCTACACTTTTGCTGACGCACAAAGTTTCTATGTTATGCTATTATTTGCCCATGCACTTTAGACTATAATGCTTACACAAATTAGATGCTGCCAACATCATTTTGCAGCATGTAAAGACTTTTGGTCTGTGCTTTCTTTTCTTTCAGCGCTGACTAAAGTTCTCCACAAAATGTATCGATTCCAACACACAGCACGAATTTCCTAACATTATATTTATTTTATAATGTATAAAATATTAAATGTGGAAGATATTGTTACTAACATTGAGGTAGAAATACATTTACTTTAAATCTTCTACAGCTGTTTACAATTTAGAGTAAACACAGGGTAAAATCTCATTTTCCCTTAAAATAATGAATGAAGTGCCCATGGGGGTTTCTGTTGTGGGTAATGCTGATTCGTAAGAAGGAGCAACTCACTTAATATTAAAAGCTTCATTTAGGTGTGTTCTGACTGGTTAATTAATAATTACCTTGCTGCACTGCTGCCCATTTTTATACCACTAGTGTTTTTCTTCTGATGTGCTCAATTATCAAACCAGGATATTTATTATCATATTGTATCATTACCACCATGTCCTCTCCCTCATACAAACCCATCTAACATCTGTGTATTCAAAATGCAGAGTATATGTGTGTGTTTGTGTGTACACGCCTGCCACTGACCCTCTTAGCTAATTAATGAAGGACGTGAACATTCTGAGGAACTTCAGGCATGTCTCTTTGTTTGTGTGTACTGAGAGCATGCTTTTTGTCTCTCTCTCTCTCTCTCTCTCCCTCTCTCTCTCTCTCTCTCTCTCACTCTTTCTCTCTGCCTCTCACAATCAATAGTGTCTGTGTGAGTGGGAGATCGATGAAAAGCATTTCGCTATTAATGAGGATCAAACTTTGATCAGTGTAATGACAAAGACAAAGAATAACAGACACACCATACAGAGACAGACAGAATGGAGACACCGAGAAAAAGATAAAATGTCAAAACAAAGAAAGACAGACAAATAAAGTAATTGTGGGTTCTAGTGCATCATTCCCGATCTCACAAATTGTGATCGCTGTGAGTCAAAATTTTTTGGCTATTTTCCAATCTGTGTTGTGCAAACAAGTAGAATATGCCTAAACAGTACAGACTGTTGTGTTGCAGTAGGAACGACAGAAAGACTGGTTCAAGGTGAAGGTCAGACTGCATCAAGGATCGGCCCTGAGCCCTTTCCTGTTTGCAGTGGTGATGGACAGGTTGACGGACGAGGTCAGACAGGAGTCTCCCTGGACTATGATGTTTGCGGATGATATTGTGATTTGTGGTGAGAGTAGAAATCAGGTTGAGAAGAGCCTGGAGAGGTGGAGGTATGCACTGGAGAGAAAGGGAATGAAAGTCAGAAAGACAGAGTACATGTGTGTGAATGAGAGGGAGGGCAGTGGAGTGGCACGGTTGCAGGGAGAAGAGGTGGAGAAGGTGGAGGGGTTTAGGTACCTGGGGTCAACAGTGCAACGTAATGGAGAGTGTTTTAGGGAAGTGAAGAAAAGAGTGAAGGCAGGGTGTAGTGGGTTGAGAAGAGTAACAGGAGTGATTTGTGATAGTAGGGTATCTGCAAGAATGAAAGGGAAAGTTTATAGGACTGTGGTGAGACCTGCAATGTTGTATGGATTAGAGGCAGTGGCATTAAGTAAAAGACAGGAGGCGGAGCTGGAGGTAGCACAGCTAAAGTTGTTAAGGTTTTCATTGGGAGTGACGAGGGTGGACAAGATTAGAAATTAGTTTATTAGAGTGACAGCTCATGTGGGACGTTTTGGTGACAAAGTGAGTGAAGTGAGATTGAGATGGTTTGGACATATGTTTAGGAGGGACAAGAATTATATTGGTAGAAGAATGCTGAGGATGGAGCCACCAGGAAGGAGGAAAAGAGGAAGGCCAAGGAGGAGGTTTATGGATGTGGTGAGGGAAGAGTAGTCGTTGTAAAAGAGGCAGATGTAGAGGACAGGGTGGTATGGAGATGGATGATCCGCTGTGGCGACCCCTAATGGGAGCAGCCGAAAGAAGAAAAAAAAGTAAAAGACTGTTGTATTGTCATGGTGTTTGAAAGTAATAAGCAGAGTAATGTGCAGTTTGGGGTGTACTCACTTTTGTTAGCAGCTATTTAGACATTTATAGCTGTATGTTATTTTAGAAATAAAAGTAAATCTGTACTGCTATACAAGCTGCACATTGACTACTCTAAAATGTTTCATTTCAAATTTCAAATGTATTGTCCCTTGATAAGATATACTAAAATAGTTGCTGAAATGTGAGGGGTGTACTCACTTTTTGTGAGTTAATGTCTGCCTAATGTTAGGGCATGATGGTGACTTCTTCTCGGATCTGACCAATCTTGACACCCTACCTCTGGGGGGAGTTCTCTTCAGTTGGAGACCACTCTGTCCAGCTGGGGATGGTTCTATATAAAAAATATGCGATCTCTGGAAGTTTTTCTTTGCCACAGTCACCACCGGCTTGCTCATTAGGGACAAACCTACACTTATAAAGAACATATTAACTGTGTAAAGCTGCTTTGAGACAATATTTATTGTTAAATGCGCTATACAATAAAACATTTAGTTGAATTGAAAAGATCCATGAAGTTACCGACCAACTTTGAGGATGGATTTGCACTGGTTTTAATAGTAACAGACTACTACAATGGCTCAGGATCACAGGCTGCATGAACAGTTCTGCATTCATGCATCCATCATTGAACAGTACACCTTAACAATGTTGGAACTATAATTAATGGATATTCGGTGCCACCCAGATGAGGATGGGTTCTTTTTTGAGTCTGGTTCCCATAAATGTTTCTTCCTCATGCAATCTCAGAAAGTGTTTCCTTCACTGTAAAAAATGTCCATAGTTTTAACAATTAACGAATGTAAATATTGATGGTAAAATACTGTAAATAATAAAACATGAAATAACTTTATTCAACAGTTAAATACTGTTAATGTAAATACAAGTAAACTTAAAACTGTTTGCATTATATCTTTGTAAAACTATTCCCTACATTAGTTTACAAGTGTAGTCCACTTGACAGAGTGAATGAAAACAAATGAGTAAATTCAGACGCTGATGAACACTGCTGGTAACAAACAGAATCACTGAAGGAAAGAACAAGAAACTAAAGTACATATAGTTACAGCCTTAGATTAAATCAACTAAATTATAAAAGGAATGAATAAACAACTCCAAAAACATAATTACCGGTTAAATTTTTTATAGTTTGTCTTTATTTCTGTATAATTTCTAGACAACATTCTTTGAGATTTAACAAGGGTTTATATTTTATTAAAAATGTTTTTGACCTCACCATGTTTTAGATCAGTGGTTGCTTTAGTTGGGCTCTTGACCCTTGACTCTTTAATATTAGCTTTTATCTGGCTGTTGTGATTGTGTTTGTAAAGCACATTTGTTATAATAGATAAGGTCAAGAAAAATTTGGGTTACATTTTGAAGGTGCTTTAAATGTAATGGGTGGTTTTCTGTTAATATGATTTTCAGTGTTGGGCAACGTTACTTTTAAAAGTAATGCATTCCAATATTGAGTTACTCCCCAAAAAAGTAACTAATTACGTTACTTAGTTACTTTTTATGGAAAGTAATGCGTTATATTACTTTTGCGTTACTTGTATCTCTTTCATGCCTGACAGGTGTAACAGGTGTAATATAGATAATTGCCATTAAGAAATAAGTTATATTAGGGCAAAAAACATTTAAAATGCTTAATAACTTCTTAGAGAACAATAAGATGATCGACTAAATTTTGACCACAAGGCTGAACACTTTCCAGTCGCACTTCTGTACACTGTTTTGCAATCTGCCTTCGCCGTCAGGAATGTAAATATCGTTCGTGTATATAAGGTTAAGGGTGTGGGCTGCACACGGGTAATGTGGAGGGAGAACATACCTTTCACTGTCATCTCGTAAAACATCTTGCAGTTTCGTAAATATGACCTTGTCCTCGTCTACATCATTCTCTGCTTCATCATCAGCTTGAAACATTCTAAATGCTTTTACAAAGTTTGCGCTATTATCAGTGACCGTGGCAGTTTATCTTCCAACAAAGAGCAAATGAGCTGTGAATTTGCTCTCTTTCTCCGCTTTGATGGCATCGTACATGTGTCTCCCACGGAAAACTTTTATTCTGAGCAGTCCATAGAGCTGCAGTGGTGGAAAGTCAGCAAAAGTTTTCCATATTCTCTCGACTATTTCAAAATAATAAGAATACTTCCAACGCAGTAATGTAATTCTCTGGTTTGCCATCTCCGCTTCTGACCAGCTTCTGTTCCCGCGGCTCGCATGTATGAGTGCGCGATTCTACATGACTACATTCATTTTAATTCAGTAATTTTAATTTTTTATGCAAAATAATTTAACTGAAAAGTAACTCGCATTACTTTTTTTTAAAAAGTAACTCTGATATTAATGTGTAAATTTATAAAATAACGCACTACTTTACTCGTTACTCCAGAAAACTTGTAACGCGTTACCCCCAACACTGATGATTTTAAGGTAACTTAAGTTATTAAGAATTATAAAAACATTTTTATGCGCAAAACCTTTTCCCTTCTGTGATTCTGCTTGTTCACAGGTGTCAATCAAGGTTAAATCCTCTTATCTCATAACAAACTAAGCATTTTGCTGTGGGATTAAAAGGTTTAACTGTGTGAATTTAGAAGACACTATGAAATGTATTTTAACAGTAATACTGTAATTCTGTACGGAATCAAACTGTAAAAAAAAAAAATTTAACCCTGCTGCCAGTACTTTACTGTTTTTTAAAAATACTGTAAAACCGTGAAATTACTGTTGTGTGTTTTGTGGGTTACCATTGTAAAGGAGAATAGAGGCTGTGTTTAATTCAAGGATGGACAGAGAAATGTTAATGTTGTCTGTTGCTTTAGCTGTTAATTGTCAGGGTGGCGATCACAACGAGGAAGTGGAAGTAACACAATCATAGTTTATTTAACAAAAAAAAAAACACAAGTCATGGAGAGCCACCAATTGAAAGTTATCCGCTCGGGACGAGTAATCCTACATGGAAAGCAATGTCCGAAAAATGAAAGTAAACTCTGATGGCAAAGAGTAATCCAACACGGAGACAGAGTTACGAGACCAAACCAGCTGGAAAGCCTGGTTGTACGGGATCCAGGCGATCACCATCATGACATTCAAAAACTGACAGCCTGTGACTCAAGAAAATGAGTTTATATAGTCATCTCCTTAACAAGCCACAACTGTCAGGAATCAAAGCCGGCGCTGCAAAACAAGGCAGCGTGACTGCTACCGAGGAGGGCGTGGCAGGGGGATCCCTGACAGCTACCAAGGGGGGCGTGGCAGGGGAATCCCTGACATTATCCCCCCTCCAGGGGCGACACCCCCTCCGAGGAAGGCCTCTCCAACTGCCCAGGGTTAAAGGAGGCTCTGTTAGCATCCCTGTGTGATAGGGGAGACCCAGGAAGAGCCCAAGGGGAAGCAGCATTCCCTGTGGAGATCAGGAATGGAGTGACGCCCATCACGGAGGTCAGGAACGGAGCGACACCTTCAGAGACGACCGGAGCAAAGTCCTTGGCAAAGTTTAGAGGCGGAGCGTAATTCTTCACAGGAATCGAAGACTGAGTGACGCCCACGGCGCCCACGGCACCTACGGTCCAGAAGCCGAGCCACGCCTGTCGCAGGAGTTCGGAGCAGAACGACGCCCTAGGCGGGGAGCTGAGCCATCACAACGCTTTCAGAGGAAGTCAGGGATGCCTTGTCATCCTCTGGGGGACCTTGAGGAGAGATGTCACCTGGAGAGGGACCTTGGTCCATGTCGTCACCCTTGGAGAGGTTTGGAGGGAAAACATCGCCAAGGGGGGAGCTCAGGGGCGAGATGTCGCCGACAGAGGAGCTTGGGGGCGAGACGTCACCCTCAGGGGAGCTCGGGAGTGAGACGTCGCCTTCAGGGGAGCTCGGAAGCAAGACGCCGCCAAAGGAGGTGCTTGGGGGCAAGACGTCACCAACGGAGGAGTTCGGGGGCAAGACATCACCTTCGGAGGAGCTTGGGGCTGTGGTGTCTGGGACCATGACATCACTGCTGGATGGATGTCAGAGTGGGCCTTGGGGAGTGATTAAGCTTCCCACAGGGTCTTTAGCAGAGTGAAGGTGCCTTTATCAAGACCGCCACACTATCTTTACATGCACCTGGAGGCTTGATGTCACCTCCAGCGAGACATGTGGGCGAGACAGGCCTTCCGGAAGGGTCTGGTGTACCGTACTCTGAAGTACCGGAGCGCTCTCATACTCAAGGGGACTCAAGGGGACTCATACTCATACTCAAGGGGACTCAAGGAGACGGAGCGCTCTCATACTCAAGGGGATCCACCACCTCCATCTCAAACATCCCCAAGAGAAGCCCGATGAAGCTGGTGCATGAGCCAAAATCGCCTCTGTTGGCGCTCCATAGCGTGCTGGCCACAATCTCCACATACTCTCAGATGCTCCGTTGAAGTCTGCCTAATTCAATGCTCTCACCGGAGAAACAAGCCGGGAATCCCCTCGTGCTGTCGGATTGGCGGGGTGCAGCCATGCTCGCATGATCCGGCTTTGGTGATTCCGAACCACAAGTGGCATGGAGCTTCCGAGGGAAATTGGAAACTTGATTTGGCTGCCGATCCATCGTGGTTGAGATCACAGTAGGGCGAATCCACTTTCGGTTTAGGTCGTTTTTCTGTCAGGGTGGTGATCACGACAAGGAAGCGGAAGTAACACAATCATAGTTTATTTAACACAAAACATGGAGAGGAGAAGTCATGGAGAGCCATCAACTGAGAGTTACCCGCTCAGGACCAGTAATCCTGCATGAAAAGCGATGTCTGGAAAACGAAAGTAAACTCCAATGGCAAAGATTAGTCCAACACGGAGACGGAGCATGACATTCAAAAACTGACAGCCTGTGACTCGAGAAAGTGAGTTTATATAGTCATTAAAGCCAGCACAAAACAAGGCAGCATGACTGCTACCGAGGAGGGCATGGCAGGGGGATCCCTGACAGCTACCAAGGGGGCGTGGATTTCTACTGGCTCGCTCATTAGGCATAAACTTTCAATTTTAAGGAACAACCTTATAGGCGCTAAACTTATATGTTCTTTTATACGATTTTAAACTTCATACAAACTGCTTTATCTGTGAAGAGCTGCTTTAAGACAATGTCAAATGTTAAAAGTGCTATACAAATAAAAGTAAATTGCATTGAAATTGAAATTTGAAATTGAAATTGAGTCCCAAATGTTGCCTAAATCATGTATTCTATCAACTCTGCCAAGTCTGCACTTTAGTGAGGGTATAAAAGGAAGTACATGGTATTTGTACAGTCCTCATGACTCATTACAGATGTGTTTATTTTGGTGCTTTTAGAAAGCTACTGAGTCATTTTCTATATTGACTTTGTTGGCACGTCTGTTAATTTTTCATGTTATTTAATTAATATCAGTGTAATAAAAAGACTGGATTTCATTAAATGTTCTAGAAGAAGCTCTTAGTCCCTGACCTAGTGAACCTGCATGAGCATGTTTCTTGATTGAGACTCCAGAGCTCTTCTGTAGTCACTCTGAACACTGTAAGCTTAATAAAAATGTTTTCACTAAACACATTTATCTATATTATCTATATGTATCTATATTTATTTATATCTATATTCCAGATATAGGCATTCTAGTCAATTAAGTGAAAGTTTAAACGTATTATATTAATTCAGATTAATCTTGCTAGGTGTAAATTTAAACACACCGAGGAGGATTGCATTGCATTGAGTCCTTTTTGGCCATCGTTTGGCCATTTTGGTCACTGTGTAGTCAAGCATTTGGATCAGAGCCTTGAAATAAATAATACATATAATAATCTATGAAGAAAAATTGTTAAAATGTGATATTTTTAAAATGAGTGAATCTACTACAATCATGTAGTTAATATTCACCTTCTGAGGCATGTGTGATTCTGTAAAATCTAATTATTTTCTTTTGTGATTGTTTTAGACTTGTAGATTTTGGTGAGGCTTTCTCATTGTACTAATAATATGCCTTCAAGCTTGGGCACAGAATACATCCACTATGATCAACTGTTTCTACTATTTTACCTGCACTATTGCCTGCACTATTGAAGATTCAGCCTAAAATAAAACAGAGATTAAAATGTTTCCACTTGGTGAAGCGTGTGCTTCCTTCAGAATGCCACTGTCACTTTAGATTATCATCTACTGCATAATGAAATAACCTTCAGAGGATCTGTTTTAATCTCTCATATTGTATCCATGTTCTCCTCTGACTTCTGGTTTCCATCATGCTTTTCGTCATGTGCTGACCTCAACAAATTACAGCACTGATACTGATGGACATGATCAATTCACACAGAGCCAATAAAACACAACTAATTACACACTTAAGATTAAGTGGATTGAAGAAAATGGCTGTCAATACGAGTGACTTATGAGAGACAGAGAGACACAGTTAGCAAGAGAAAAATAAAAAACACATTCCACTTTCAATCTCTTCCATTAGTAATGACCCCATAATATCTGACAGTGATGATTATACCTATCCTGAAAGACCACACTAGATACCTGAGACATCTGCAACTACCTACCGAGTCACTTCTCCACATTTGGAAATTCTAAATTAAATCTCACCAAAAGTAACTTCCAAGATCATTACCGATTGTATCTGGAACTGATTAGGCGCTGCCCAAGTGGCAGCCTGTTGCAGCAACTCACATTAAGTTTGTGCTTTATCTTATAGTGTCTATATAGTCGCGTCTGGAAACTCTGTTCACAGCCACGGTCCTATTGTTTACACCAGGGATCAGCTGCATTCCACAACATGCTGATGCTACTAAAAGAAAAACTGGATATTCCCCGCGAGCTAAGAAGGAGAAGCTGGAGCTGTGGAACCATGCTGGAGCTATGTGTCGGACTAAAAGGAGACGTTACAGATCAACTCTCCCGTCCATCGTGGTGGGAAATGTAAGATCTTTACCCAACAAGATGGACAAGCTAGCGGCCCTTACCCGGCATCAAAGGGAATTCCGGGAATGTAGCATCATGCTGTTCATGGAGTCATGGCTAACCAAGCTAACACCGGATACGACCATGGCTCTGGATGGATTTGATTTACTGCGTGCGGACAGAACGATGGAGAGTGGTAAGAGAAAGGGAGGAGGACTGGCAGTGTATATAGTGTGTGAATAATAGATGGTGTAAAATTGGTCACATCAATATTAAAGAGCAGATCTGCTGTAAGGACATTGAGCTTTTAGCTGCTAGCATGAGGCCATACTATCTGCCGAGGGAATTCTCGCATGTTATCGTGATAGCTGCATATATTCCCCCCCTCTGCTGATGGTGAATCGGCATGCGATGTCCTGCATTCTGTTGTTAACAGACTGTTAACACAGAGCGCAAATGCCCTTCCCATTATCTCTGGAGATTTTAATCATTCCCCTCTATCCTGCACTCTGCCCACATTCACCCAGTATTTTTCATGCCACACCAGAGACAATAAAATACTGGATTTACTCTATGCAATCTCAAAGGAGGCTTATACATCAGCACCCCTTCCCCTTGGGAAGATCGGATCACAATCTAGTTCTCCTACCTGTGTACAAACCCCTTGTATGCAGACAACCAGCTACCTCCCGCACAGTGACAACATGGTCTGATGAGACCAGTGAGGCTCTGAAAGACTGTTTTGAATCAACTATGTGGGAGGAATTGTGCAATCCACATGGGGAGGATATTGATAGTCTAACCAACTGTATTACTGACATTAACTTTTGTGTGGAGGGTACTGTACCCACCAGGACTTTACGTTTTTTTCCCAACAATATCCCATAGATCAACCCTGATATAAAGACTCTCCTAAAGATAAAAAGAGGGTGTTCAAATCAGGAAACATGAAGAGCTGAAAACTGTCCAGAGAAAACTGAGAAAGAAGATAAGGGAAGGAAAAGCATGCTACAGGAGGAAGATGGAGGATCAGCTGCAGCAGCAGAACAATGTCAGCAGCGTGTGGAAGGGGCTCAAAACTATCACTGGTCATAAGGAGCCCAGTTATCAGGCTGAGGGTGACCAGAAGTGGGTGAATGATCTAAATCTAGTCTTTAACAGATTTGATCAGCTACCCTCCCCTGCCCCATCCAGCCCCCCTGCTGCAATCCCCCTTCTTTGCTTCCACAGCAAGCAGCTCCAGCCCCACCTCTCTCTACACTGCTATCAGCTCACAGTCAATACACAACACACCTAACCCACAGAAGCCCAGGTAAGAATGAAGCTCAGGAGGATCAAAGCGAGGAAGACTGTAGGCCCAGACTGCATCAGCTCCATGCTACTTAAGCATATTCCTGTACATGTTTGACCTGAGCTTGAGGCTGGAAAAGGTGCCAGAGATATGGAAAACATCCTGCCTGTTCTAAAGACGTCACGGCCAAAAGACTTTGGAGACTATTGACTAGTAGCAGTGACCTCGCATCTGATGAAGGCACTGATGAGGCTGGTGAGCCCATCAATGGATCCACTTCAGTTTGCCTACCAACCTGGAATTAGAGTGGGTGTGACGAATATCCAAGATGGCGGCGTGGCAGTAGCTCGCAGCGGCCTCTCCGGATCTAAAAATGGTGCTTTCACCATATTTAGCCCGACCTTCCACAATACATGGACACCAGAGTCAGCTGTGTTCATGTGTACGACCACCAGACACTGTTACAGTACAGGCATCATGCAACCAACAATCTGCATGATGATCCTATTAACAACCTTCGCGACCTCGGCTTGCTGCGACCAGGCCCCCAGCCCTCGGTGTTACCTGATGCTGGTGGCCGGGAGAGGAGACGTGGAAAGGGCTATTCGAGGAAGCGGAAGCACGGCAAGCGGGTGGGTGCCTGTGGTAGGCTAAATGCTAACCCTAGCCGGCCGGCTATCCCGTCCATTTTTCTTTCCAACGTCTGCTCCCTGGATAATAAACTGGACTACATCCGACTCCAGCAAACCACACGGCGAGAGTTTAGAGACTGTTGCGTCTTTGTTTTCACGGAGACGTGGCTCAGCGACAGAGTTCCAGAAGCCGCCATCCAGCTAGACGGGCTAACCGTGTTTCGAGCCGACAATAACACAGCTCTGTGCGGTAAGCCTCGCGGTGGTGGCCTGTGTGTTTATATCAACACAGAATGGTGTAAAAACTGTGCTTGTTTCATGCTACTGCTCATCGCTAGTGGAGTTTGTGACTGTTAGATGCAGACCTTTTTATTTACCACGGGAATTCACAACTGTTTACATCGTCGGAGTGTACATTCCTCCCAGTGCTAATGCTAAGGAGCCACTGAGTGAACTCTACGGCGCTATTAGCGACCTGCAGAATGCTCACCCCGACGGATTGTTTATTATCGCCGGAGATTTCAACCATGTGAATCTCAAGACTGTGCTTCCTAAACTCCATCAGCATGTGGACTTTGCAACGAGAGGAGCGAACACGCTGGATCTTGTTTACACAAACATCCCCGGCGCGTATCGTGCGGAGCCCCGCCCCCATCTCGGATACTCAGACCACTGCTCTGTTATGTTGATCCCAGCATACAGACCGCTCGTCAGAAGGAGCTACTTCTGCTCCTCAGGACTGTTTTGAGTGCACTGACTGGGACATGTTTAGAGAGGCTGCAACCAACGGCGATTCCATTAACTTGGAGGAGTACACGTCATCAGTGACCTGCTACATCAGGAAGTCCGTTGATGATGTGACCATCTCCAAGACCATCACTACAAGCTCCAACCAGAAACCGTGGATGACTGCAAATGTGCGTGCACTGTTGAAACAAAGAGACTTTGCCTTCAGAACAGGGGACAAGGCGGCCTTAAAAACAGCAAGGGCCAAAAGGAGGATGGTAGCAAAACTATCATCATTGCTGGAGACTGCCTCTCACTGCCTGTATGTAACCGTTAGATCATTGAGCAGCTCCTTCAGTGACAGACTGTTACACCCTAAGTGTCTGAAGGAGTGTTACAGAAGGTCTTTTTTCCCTGCTGCTATTAGACTTTACAATCAAAGCTGCTCCCAGTAAAAACCAGTCACCAAAATTACACATTGTTATTACTTTTTAGCTGTGTAATAACACTACCTGTGTGTAATATTACATGCAACATGTGCAATATTACCTGCAATACGTGCAATTCAACTGTGTGAAATACTACCTGCAATGCATACTTTTTTTCTCTTCCCTTATTTGTACTATGTATATACTGTGTATTGTACTATGTATATACTGTATATTATAGTATGTTTATATTATTTTTATACATTTGCATTTATTTTCATTTGTTTCCTTTGCTGCTGTAACAAAGAAATTTACCCTTGGTGGGACGAATAAAGGTAAATCTTATCTTATCTTCTTAACAATCTATTTTCAAACCAGGACAATCCACAGGAATGTCTCTAGATTACGTATGTAAACCTAGTTCCCTAAGGGAATGAGATGCTGCGTCGGAAACGCTTTGGTAACGCAACAGCGTTGTCCATGCTCCGAATAATTAGTGTAATCAGTCAAAATTGAAGGCAGGCTGTCACTGGTGGGGTGAAGGAGGTATAAAGGAAGTATAAAACGCACATGGAGAGAAGCCGGCTTCCAAATCCAATATGACGCCAAGATAGGTGGTTCTCTGTGATGGAGAAAGCACACTCTTCCCGGCATTCAGCCGAAACCCCAGTTCCTTCATGTGATCGAGAAGGACATCCCCATGCTGGACTGCCAACTGCTCTAACCGAGCTTATTTTAATAATCGAGCCATTGAACCCCGCTCTACAGCATGCAGGACCCACCGGGAGATGTCTGGCAGAGCTATCCAGGCTGCCACTGCTCCCTTATGGGTATCAGTCTCGAAACTGACCTCTGGTGTGTCTAAATCCGGGGCAGTGCCCTGATGTGGCTCTAGAGATAAGACCTCCTAGTCCGCAACGATGCCAGGCGGAAACCAAGGAGGGAGCTCACTGGAGCAGGCCATGCCCTAAAGCAGGGTTACCAAAGCCCAGTCCCTGAACGGTGCTACACACCCTTCGGTATCCCCCACCCCACGTGGGGTGACTCAGAACTGTCACCCCATGGCGCTTTGGCCCAGGTCTCTCTATGGCTATCAGGGTGGCCAACGACCAATGGCTTTAGCGGTCTCTTTAGAGGGCCATAAGGCCAAGTCCATCATACGGCGGATCTCTAAAAACTGTTCGCCAATGATGTCTCCCACATCATGGTATGCAGACATCCAGTGGCCCGACCTGCTGAGGCATAAGCCTTTCCCAACAGCACCGAGGTAGTGGACAGGGGCTTGGTGGGTAGTGTTGGGGCAGAAGAAAAGATGCCACCCCCGGGGAAAGATAGCATGCTAGCGTCTCTTCAACCCTTGACACCATAGCTATAATCCCTAAAGAAAAATGGGAAGCCCCGATGCGGAGGCTGTGACCCTGGGAGCAAAAAGTGCTTGTCGAGCTTACCGGACGGAGGGATTTTATGCTCACTGGCCGGCCAAGCTACATCCAGGTTCTGGACGCCACTTGTCACAACCTCCAGGAGCTCCTCACTATCAGGTTTGCAAGAGATCCCCTCATCCTCGAAGGAAGAGAGGCAGAGGAGGTAGGAGAAAGGGACAAGCCCGTCTCCTACCTTCTGAAGGTCCATAAGCAAACTCCAGGAACAGGAACACCGCTCTGCCTCAGCAAGAACGGGACCAGAACCGCGAGGGGAGATGTTTTTTTGACAAACAGACAAACAACATTAAATTTGCACAGAGCACTTCATGAACAAACAGAAGCTGCAGCTTATCTCCATGTGTGTTTTATACTTCCTGGTCGTGACATGTCCTTGCCAGTGACAGGCTGCCTTCAATTTTGACTGATTCAGGTCATGGACAACGCAGACTCATTCACGAGCTACTCTTTCACTGAGGCTGTATCCTTTATATCCACTCTCTCACTCAAGATATATCCTCTATACCAGGGGTGGCCAACCCATGGCTCGCGAGCCCCATGCGGCTCTTTGGCTGGTTTCATGTGGCTCTTACGTTCATATCGATGTTTGTGTGTTTGATTTTTAATGTGCGTGTTTGCTTTGCTTAAGTTCAATACGGTATTTTTAAGACTTAAATGAGCTTGCCCCTACTGGGAAACTTTGCGGCATATCAGACCTTTGGCATGAGGCCAATCATAAATTACAGGGATGCAGCGAGAATTTTCGGAAATACCTAAATCACCGAAACAACACGACAGAAACACAATTGTAATGACGCAATAAAAAAGCGCAGACAGCACACGGTTATCTGGATAAGAGCAACATGTCTGCGGTGTGCGGAGAGCGATTTGCAAAACATACAATGCTGAAATTTCAAGAGGGGGTGTATCTGCAAAAGGTTTCTCCAAGCCGGGTTTAATTTATCACCTGAAATCCAAACATCCCGAATGCTATTCTAAATCTGAGAAGAACGCGGCGTAGAACAGTAAAGTGAATCTGAGCATGCGCAGGTGGAAAGTTTTCCAGTGATGGTGCCAAGGCAAAAGGGATAACACAAAAAATTATGGATTTCATTGTCATTTATATTGAATTTTCATTTCGGTGCATCCCTAAAATAATATCGTTGGTGTGGCCCTCTGAAACAATTCAGGTTCCTCAAGTGGCCCCTTGTAAAAATTAATTATATTCATCTCACGCACATGCGCATTTGACGAAAAGTCCTTGTTTTCTACCCTGCAACACGTGAAATCAAAGCATCGATCTGTTCTGACTGACACACACGTGAAAGAATTGCTTAGATTGGCAACAACGGAATACGAGGCAGATTTGAAGGGGATTGTTCAAGGCAGGAATGCCAAAAGTCCCACTAAGTAACATGCATAGTAAAAGAAAAACGCTATTGTAAAGGTTTATATTTTTGTTTGTGGACTTGGTTAAACAGAGTTTGTGTGTGTGAGACAGTGCACACAATGTTCATTGTTGAAAATGACTGTCCTGTAGGAGTCAATTTCTGTCATTATGTTGGTGTGTGACATTTACAATAAATCTGGCTGAGCAGAGGTGTGTGTGTGTGTGTGTGTGTGTGTGTGTGTGTGTGTGAGAGGAGGGGGGGGGCTGAGCAGAGGTATGTGTGTGTGTGTGTGTGTGTGTGTGTGTGTGTAAGAAGAAGGGATGGGTGATGTTCATGTGTGCCCATGTGTATGATGTGGCTCTTTGCGGTAACACGGTCAAAAATGTGGCTCTCGGTCTCTGACTGGTTGGCCACCCCTGATCTAAATGAATATTAAAGTCACCAACAATTAATGCTTTGTCTAAAGAAGTAGCTAAATTTGTAATGAAATCTGCAAATTCTATCAGAAAATCAGAGTAGGGCCCTGGGGGTCTATAAATAATAATTAGTGGAATTAACTGACTTGACCTGCTTTCGGACACTGAATATTTTATGTTGGTGTAAAGAACTTCAAATGTTTTACATTTTTGTTTAGTCTTTTGAGTGACGTTTAGATTATTATCATAAATAGCTGCTACTGTCAGCGAGCACAGGTGCAGGGGTAGGTGCAGAGTGACTGGAAGGAGGACCCAAATGCAGGATGCACACAAGGTTAAGGGAAAAAGCTGAAGTCATTATATAAGGTAAAGCAAAGGGGCAAAGGCAAAAACAGAATCCAAAAACAGTCCAGAAAATCCAAATACCAGCAAACGGAGCAAATACAGGGCAGAACAAAACACAAACCGAAACAGTCCAAAGTCCAAAACCAGGAAACTAGGGTGGCAGAGAAGAACAGGATCAGGATCAGGATACAAAGCAGGCAGGATGGCGAGACTGATCTCAGGGGCTAGAAAACCAGTAAGATAATCTGGCCCGGAACTAAAGTCTTGATTGTCCTTATATACACCGGCAGGCGCGGGGAAAAACGGCAAGATGGCCGCCAACCCGGAAGTGCTCATCGCGGAACCGGAAGTGCGTGCCGCGAAACCGGAAGTGCATGTCACGAAGCCGGAAGTGCACACAGTGTGCCCAGGAGATCCTGACAGTACCCCTCCCTCCACGACCGTCTCCAGACGGCCCCGCTCCGACCAACGCCGCGGTAGTAAAAGGCAGCAGACAATAGAGGCAAGGCCACGCAATCCGCCCAGGGTGGGTGGAGGGTGTCCGGAGAAGGGAAATGCTGGAAAGGCACAACAATCCTGTGGCACGGGTTAAGTGAAGTGCCAACGGCGGACACAGCGGGGCTTGAGGCGAACTGCTACGGGGTACAATGCATTGAAGGTCAGGAAAGGCTGAACAAAGCGTGGAGCGAGCCTCCAGGTGGCTGCCCCAAGCACTTTTCGGCCGATGTGATATGGCGGAGCGACGCCCTCTGCGGAGGTCTGAGGCGGAGAGACGCCCTTAGCGGAGGTCTGAGGCGAGGCGACGCCCTCTGTGGATGTCTGAGGCGGAGCGACGCCCTCTGCGAAGGTCTGAACCATGTCGTCAGCAAAACCCGTGGGTGGAGCGATGTAGTCAGGCATGATCTTGGCGGGACTCTGGAGCGGAGCGGCGACCTCGGCGGGACTCCGGGGCGGAGCGGCGACCTCGGGCAGAAGAGCTGGGAGATGTTTCCAGTCAGGCAAGAAGGCTGAGGTTGGGCAGTTCTCCCTACAGAGCTCAGGGGCGGGAGAGACAGCCGTTTCAAGAGGTTGTTTAATATCATTTGGTTTGCCATGGATTGTTCATGAAACACACGGAAATACTCCTTTCTCTGCTGGGGGCTGAGCTTCAGAATGTCCACCGTCTTGGTAGGGTCCCTGAATCGTTGGTCCATTGTGGAACTAGCCCAACGCTTTTAGACATCCGCTGGGTCCATCTTTGGCCAGATTATTCTGTCAGCGAGCACGGGTGCAGGGGTAGGTGCAGAGTGACTGGAAGGAGGACCCAAATGCAGGATGCACACAAGGTTAAGGGAAAAAGCTGAAGTCATTATATAAGGTAAAGCAAAGGGGCAAAGGCAAAAACAGAATCCAAAAACAGTCCAGAAAATCCAAATACCAGCAAACGGAGCAAATACAGGGCAGAACAAAACACAAACCGAAACAGTCCAAAGTCCAAAACCAGGAAACTAGGGTGGCAGAGAAGAACAGGAACAGGGGCCAGGATCCGGATCAGGATCAGGATACAAAGCAGGCAGGATGGCGAGACTGATCTCAGGGGCTAGGAAACCGGTACGATAATCTGGCCCGGAACTAAAGTCTTGATTGTCCTTATATACACCGGGAGGCGCGGGAAAAAATGGCAAGATGGCCGCCAACCCGGAAGGGCTCATCGGGGAACCGGAAGTGCGTGCCGCGAAACCGGAAGTAAGCACAGTGTGCCCAGGAGATCCTGACAGCTACTCCACCTCCTTTGCCATTTAGACGGGGTTGGTGTATGTAACTATAACCATTTTGTTTTTGCTTGAGGGACAGACACAGTCTCAATATGGTGGATCCTGAGTGACGACTCTGTGCAGCTAGCACACAGTCGGTTAAGCCTGTCTGTCTGCTCCCTGGCCTTGGCTCTAGACAGTCACTTGTTAACTAGTGCTGTTCTGAGACTATTACCTATATCTTAGAGAACCTGTGCTTTCCTAAGAATCTAAGCTGACCTGCTATGTCCGGCACCCTGGCTCCCGGTATACACATACCTGTGCTGCTGGTGCCCCTAAAGGTCTAGCTAATATTACATGCCTCAGAATGGAGTCTCCTAAAACCAGTGCTTCACTGAGGAGAGCGAACCTGTAGGACACGCGAAGCGGAGAGGAACGGTGCTCCTGTGGGCGAGTATGCCGCCGAGTCATCACCCATTTTACCCGCTGCGAGGGCTCTAATGCCGGAGTCGGGGGAATATTACCTTCACCTAGGGCATCCAGACTTTCCCATGCAGAACCTGGACTGCTCTCACACTCACTACTTCTCTCTAGCCTCTGGATACGCTTCCTTAATGCTAAGATCTTCCCCGTCAAAGAGCAAACTAGCTTGCACTTCTCACAGATAAAATTATTGCTAACAACGGAGAAAGACTGACTAAACATGTCACACTTCACACACTGAGTGAACTGGATGTACACCATAGTAGAGAAATTACGTACCTTAATTTGGTTACTGTAGTGTGTGTTTGTAGTTCTGGTGAATGTCCTCCACTCACTGCTTTCAAACCCTCAAACAGGGAAAAAAGCGCTCTTCTGAAAGCAAAAATAGTCAAGATGGAGACAACGGAAAGTGAAGGATGCAGGAAATAAAAATTATATTTTGATATTTTAAAGCGATAAAAGCGAGAAAAAACTAACTGTAAAAAATTTTAAACGCCGATACAAACAAAATTCCCGGTGAACAGTTTAACAACAGGAAACAGGAACTGACGTCAGCGTGAAGTTCAGCAACTCAATGATGAGAGGTCCAGTTACCAACATTCAATTCAATTCAATTCAATTCATTTTTATTTGTATTGCGCTTTTAACAATAAACATTGACTCAAAGCAGCTTTACACAGATAATGTGGTGAATAAACTTAAATATGTTCTTTGTAAGTATGTTTGTCCCTGATGAGCAACTGTGGCAAGGAAAAACTCCCCGAGATGGCATAAGGAAGAAACCTTGAGAGGAACCAGACCCAAGAGGGAACCCATCCTCATCTGGGTTGCACCAAATGTCCATTTGAAGCAGATATACAATGTTGCGGGGTACAGTGATGACAATCAGCAGCAAACTGCACTCCCAAGTCAGTGCAGCAGACCGCCAACACCAACTACAGTCCAATCCATCCTCAAAGCACCTGTCCTACTCCGGAATTACATGGAACTACCCAAGGTGTTGATGAGATACCGTCCCAAGCTGCACAACATGACAAATAAACAGTTGCACACATGCACTTTATGTGGCGAGGATCTTTGTTCCTGGCCCTGTGTTCTTCTGTTCTGTTGTTTTATGTTGTTTTATGTAGCACCTGGGTTCAGGAGGAATGTTGTTTCAGTTCACTTTGTACTGCATCAGCTATGTATGGTTGAAATGACAATAAAAGCTTCTTAACTTGACACTAAAACAGGTAAAAGTAATAACTACTTTTTACAGGTACATGTCAGAGCCAAAACGTCTTGTGTGTGTGTGTGTGTGTGTGTGTGTGTGTGTGTGTGTGTGTGTGTGTGTGTGTGTGTGTGATGAATGGAGAGAAGGAAGGAAGGAAGCAAGGAAGGAAGCAAGGAAAGAAGCAAGGAAGGGAATAAAGGCACTATTTGGTTTGGAAAAAAAACTATTTCTGTTTTAGCTTAGAAAGAAATTGGGAGTTGAGGCTGTAGTGAAATCTTAGGCTAACCGCTTAAGAAATCACAACTTAGATACTGAATGATCTGTAAGAGTTTTTGTCAGGGTAAGTGTGTAAATATCTAGTAAGTGATATTTCAGCCATGAAACTTCTGTTTGCTGATTGGTTGTCACAGCAGCATAGTCTATCAAGCATTATTCTTCATCCATATAACTCTTCTAATTCTAATTTAACTAGTGCTATCTCTAAACCTTACGGATATTTCTGTTCCGCCTTCACAGGACCACCTGCATACACTATCTACACTCCATTTGCAAAAATAATCTCTTGCTGTGTTCATCAGAAGAGTTGGCTAAAATTCATTACCCCCATATATGGTCCTCCAAACTTCTGGGAGTCTGAGTTATTTACACTGTTCAAGAGTTGGATTCATAAACATTTCCAAAGTAAGCTGTAGCTGTATTATCTAGTATTTCAGTGCCCAACACACTTCTTTCAGGTTTGTTTACATTTCAAAAAGTAATTTTTTTATTTGAGTACTTTTTTCGAGCGACCTTACATGAGACCATGAAGAGCGGAATTCCTTGTATGAAGAGAGACCGATCTACCTTGTATGAAGAGAGACCAATCTACATTAGCCGTTTTTAAAAATCCAACATGAAACCTGTGCAAGCATCTAGAGATCAGTTATATAATAACAATAGTGCTGGTGTTGTTAGTAAAATATTAGTTTTCTTAGTTTAGTCAGAAGCCGAATGAAGAAGAAAAAGAAGTGTTGAAGCCATTTCTATGGAAGTAATTATATTTTGAGTTTATTTTGTAAAATCTGAGAAAAACCTGTGCTGCAAATGAAATGTAGAAATTGGAATGTAAACAGTTAGATAGGGATCTAGTATAATATAATTTGATTGGCTGTTAGATTTAGTATAAAAGAAGTAGAACCCTGCAAAACAGTCAGAAGCCACTGGACTTTGGGGCAACCCAACCATTTGACAGAACTGCACAGTTAATTTGTAAGAAAAGTAAAGATCCTTAGTTTATTTTGTATGTTTCAAGATTCAAATTTAAACAGTCAAACAAAGTACTTTGGATTCAAGACTTTTATTCACTGACATTTTGTGTTAAGTACAAAAGAACCTTGAAGTCCTAGGCTAGTCAGCTTGTTGCATTTACAAGAAGAAAAAAATAAGAAGTCAGAGGTTTTGCTCCAGTTAGCCAAAATACATTGTTGCATGACATGCTGTTAACTAGTTATGAATTGTGCAAATGTAACTGATGTTCCATTAAAACCACATGATTTTTGAAGGTAAATATGGATATGACTTAATATATAGTACAGTCACATTAAAATGTCAGGGAGGGATTAGGTTTCTGACTTACAAAAGCATTTTCTTTTTTAAACAGCCACATTCAGCTCAGTTTTTACTTTTTTTTATTTTTTTAGAATACATTTAAAGAAGTGTTACTATAAAAAATGTTAGTATCGTAAGGGGTACTAACCCTTGTAAGGTAATAGAATTTTAAATGGACCTTTCTTGTAATTGGTATGGCGACTTGCCTCCACGTTGGGCTAAACACAGACACGGCAAAGCTTAAATTGCAGATAAAATTGTCTTTATTGGGACCTTAAGTGAGGGTAAAGGGAAAGGGGTATAGTGTTGCAGAGGAATAGTGTTCTGGTTCCCAGAAAAAGAAGTGAGGAGTGGCTGGAGCAGGAGAAGCAGTGGAGGGTTCTCACCGCGCTCCTATGCCTCAGGTCCCATCGGACGGCTGACTCTGCCTGCCATCACCATCGGCTTGTAGGGGTCAGGGTCTTCCTGCTGCATGGCTGAGGAGTCATCCCTCACTGACAAGTTATTGCACGGTTCCCGCAGAACTCCTCTTCCACATCTTCTGTCTGTGGCCTGTAGTGAGAGAAAAAGGGGGTAAGAGCTTCCATTAATCGGGAGCCCGAGGTTTTTCAACTTACTGTCCTCCCGCCTGCCTTTTATACGCCCTGCCGGCTTTAAAGTCAGTAATGAGCCATCACTCCAATTGATCTCTAGCTGTGTCTCATAAGAACACCACGCCTCCTCGTTTGCTGCGCTGGGCTGCGCCGCCTCAGCGTGCTCCTTCCGCACCCTGCTGATGGTTACGTTCGGAGCGCTTGACCCTCTTGGCACCTGAAGTGGAGGCCCATAGTCACATTGAATGAACTTCCACCAGACACAATTTTTTTCTGAATACAGATACAAATACAGATCATTTTTAGATGGCTACAGATACATGTATTGACTATGCTGTATACCCCGAGTGTTCAGCACTCTTCCAGTTTGCAGAAGAAGAATGCAGTGCAGTGACAGAACAAGTTACACAAGAGAGATACATTGCTGATCACAGGCATAACAACACAGCAACAAGTGGAATTCATTTTACGAGGATAAAATATGTTTTGTATTGTTGTGTTGCTGCCACTATACTCAGTAGGGTATCCCTCTGCTACAAACAGTGACAGTGCTGAGCACGGTCTGGTAAAGGTAACACACTAAGTATAAGTACCTTATAGAACTGCACTTCAAACAAACTAAACTATGCCTCTAATAAAAATATGACTTTAGCATAACTATAGTATAGGCATACAGTACCTCCCATTATAATTCATAGGCACATTTATAAGGATAGACTACATTTCATGGGATAATCAGCATTGGAATTTTACATTATACCCTCCTAAATATCTTAAATGTTGTATGTCAACAGGTTTTCATTTATAAAGGTATTCCTTATACTTAAAAACAACTAGCTTAAGATTTATATCAGTAAAATTTCATCAAAGAAATAGTACTTTCACTTGAGTAGAATATTTTAGTTTTTCATCTCAGCTGTGCACAAACTAAGCTTTAAAAGCTTACTTTATGGAGCCCATAAATCTAGTCCTAGATCCTAGAAGAATAGAGTTAAATCGAGGTTATTATAACAGCAAATGTGGTTATGTCTAGGGATTTAGTATAAGTACATGAATGTAATGACCACATATCTTCATACATATGGCAATATAGTGTACATCATCTCTCTAATGGATAATCAGATTAATAAGTAATCACTTTGTGTTTGGTGCTTTTATAGCAGCTGTGGTTATTTTACCTTTAATATTTACAGCCTTTTTTACAGTTTTTTACAATTGTTTACACGCAATTTTAAAAACAAAGTTCTTTTTTGTCAAAATATAATCACAATTATCCAAACACCACAATCAATTAGCAAAATTCCTAGATTGTTTGCAAAATAACACACTTCAGTCAAAACATATACACATATTTGTGAAAATGCTATTTGTGTGACGAATCCACCCCTGCACTGAAGCTGCTTTAATAAGATCACATGCCTGTTCCATGGCCTGAATGAGGGGCAAACGGTCATAAGGCCGCAGGACCTTCCAGTGCACGCTGAAATAAAATCTTCTATAGGATTCAGGAAGGGGGAGTATGGGGGAAGGTATAAAACTTCAAAATCAGGTTGATCATGGAACCAGTTCTGGACCAGAGCAGCCCGATGAAATAAGACATTGTTCCAAACGAAAATGTATACCGCATCTGGTCCACTTGGTGTAATGCTGTGACAATCTCATGCAATCGGTCAAGAAATGCAAGTATCAGATTTGCATGGTGGTGGAGGACCCCATTTTGTGTGATAGCAGCGCAAAGGGTGATGTTACCCCCTCGCTGCCCTGGCACATTGGTGATTGCCCTGTGCCCAATTACATTTCTCCCTCTTCTTTTTGTTTTTGCAAGGTTAAATCCAGCCTCATCCACATATATAAATTAATGTTGAATTTCAGCAGCATCCATTTGCAAGACTCTCTGAAAAAAATTAAAGAAAATAGGATGCTTTTCAATATCTATAGCACAGTATTTTTTTTGTGACAGAAAATTATAAACAGTGCATGATACCACACCATAGTCAGATGAACAATGCATTCCTCCACATACTCATTGCGTAGATGTTTCACTCTCTCAGAATTTCTGTCAAATGGTACCCGATACAGTTGCTTCATGTATATTAGATTTTCCTTTAGGATTCGACCTAATGTTGACAAAGAGACTCGTTGGATGTTATTGAAAATATTGTCATCATTGATGATATTGGCTTGGATTTTTCGTAGCCTGGTACAATTATTGGCCAAAACCATGTTCACAATGGCACCTCTTGTGCACGACTAAACAAAGGGTCCCTTCCACCTTGGTGTCCTCGACCCTCAATCCTATGTAAGAAAAAAAACAAACAAACAAACAAACAAAAAAAAAAATTATATATATATATATATATGCAGCCTACTGTCAAATGTCAGAGCAAACAATATTGATTATACAAGCTTCAGTTTTAATGTATACTGTGTGGTTAGCTTACCTGTTTTCTCGATGAAGTGTCCGAATTACTGACGCAACAGTATTTCTGCTGAGATTTGGTTAAACTCTTTGTCCAGCTTCCATCATAGTCAGTCCATGGTTGATAACATGGTCAA
>MU527382.1:2214435-2263881 GCA_024362625.1 Silurus asotus
TTGTGTTGTCTGTCTGCACTATCTGTCTTTACTGTTTTTTGTCTGCACTGTTTGCACTAGGTTGCACTCAATGCACTTTATGTAGCTTTGTGTTGTGGCTCTATGTTGTAAAGTGAAGCACCAGGGTTCTGGAGGAACGTTGTCTCGTTTTTACTGTGTACTGTGTACCACTGTGTATAGTAGAAATGACAATTTTAAAAAAAGCCTCTTGATACGCCTGTAACACCGCCATGGTGTGAAGGGGACACAGCAGCTTGACCTGCTGAAGCATAAGCTTTACTCACGAGCGCCGACGTATTATGTAGGGGCTTCTTGGGTAGTGAAGGGGTCTTAAGGTTCTGGGAAAGAGATAGCTGGCAAGCCTCTTATCAACCTGTGACATCGCTCTGTACCTTGTTCTTTCCACCCCATGAAGTGAGAATACACTGTCGAGCACATAAGCTCCTCATCTCAGTATCACAGAGCACGACCCTTTGCTCCCCCTTGAGAAAGAGAGGCGGAGCTGCATGCACTTATTGCAGTAGGAAGAATCTGCCAAAAGGCGTGCTTCCAAAGCCTGCGAGCGCTGGAATAGGCAGGTGAGGTCAAAGATAGGGACAAGCCCGTCTCAAAACCCATTGCAAGATTTATCTGTGAACCCTCAAGAGCTGGCACGACACTTTGCCTCGGCAAATGCAGGACCAGAACCCCTAGGAGTTAGGGCCCTCTCCTCAAAGAGTGCTCAGCAGGAGTGAAGCGAGCGCAAAGAGCGCAGTTGCTCCTAAGCAAGCTATACACAAGCTGGAAAGTGTGCTTGACATTCTTGCTTGCTTTCATTTATTTTATTTTTTGTATTCTTTTTTTTTTAAGACAAACAATTGACAGAACAACACAACACACAGAGCACTTTGTGAACAAACAGAAGCTGGCACTGCTTTACTCCATGTGCGTTTTATACTTCCTGGTCATGACGTCACCCCACTGGTGACCGCCAGCATCCAATTTTTTACTGAATACACACATTATTTCAGAGTGTAAACAATAGCGCCCATTCCAAAAGTGTTTCGATGCAGCTCGAGTTCTTGAAAGGGAACTACAGGGAAATAAAGTTGATCAGTCACACCATTAGGTTATGGGAAAGAGTAATTGAAGCCAGGCTGAGATGAGAGATGAGAGAAGATCTGCACAGTATGGTATGACCAGTATGGTTTCATGCCGAGGAAGGGGGCTACAGATGCAATGTTTGCTTCGAGAATGTTGATGGAGAAATATAGAGAAGGTCAAAAGAAGTTGCATTGTGTGTTTGTGGATCTAGAGAAAGCGTACAACAGGGTGCCAAGAGAGGAGTTGTGGTATTGCATGAGGAAGTCAGGTGTGGCAGAGAAGGATGTGAGGGTGGTGCAGGACATAAATGAGGACATTTACATTTACATTTACATTTGTGGCATTTAGCAGACACCCTTGTCCAGAGCGACGTACAAATGTGCTTTAAATCTCTAGTAATGAATGAATCTACACTGGTACGCAAGATTACAAACCCAATGTAAATATAACTCGAATTCTACAAACTTGGAAAGTGCTAATTTAGGTATTTCAGGAAGAGGTAGGACTTCAGGTGTCGCTTAAAGATAATCAGGGACTCTGCTGTACGGACATCTAGGGGAAGTTAATTCCACCATCTTGGTGCCAGAACAGAGAAGAGCCTTGAATTGTACTTACCTCTCATTCAGTGAGAAGGTGGTACCAATCGAGCAGTGCTGGAGGATCTCAGACAGCGTGGTGCTGTGCGAGATGTGATAAGGTCACTGAGGTAAGATGGTGCTGTCCATTTTTACCTTGTAGGCAAGCATCAGTGTTTTAAATCTGATACGTGCAGCTACTGGAAGCCAGTGAAGGGAGAGCAGCAGTGGGGTGGTGTGGGAAAACTTGGGCTGATTGAACACAAGTCGTGCAGCTGCATTTTGGATCATTTGCAGTGGACGAATAGAGTTCAGGGGGAGACCTGCCAGCAGAGAGTTGCAGTAGACAAGTCTTGAAATGACAAGAGACTGAACAAGCACCTGGGCAGCCTGTATGGACAGAAATGGTCGAATCCTTCGGATGTTATAGAGAAGAAATCGACAAAAACGAGCAACATTAGCGACATGTGGGAAAAAAGACTGTTCACTGTCCATAGTTACCCCAAGGTTACGAGCAGTGGCTGAAGGGGAGAGCAGAGAGTCCTGAAGTGTTATTTGTAGATCTTGACCTTGGGATGAATCACCTGGGATGACCAGCAGTTCTGTTTTGCTGGGGTTGAGTTTAAGTTTGAGTTTGAGTTTAAGGACAGTGTGTCAGCAGTGAAGTGTGCAGTAAAAACGACAGACTGGTTCAAGGTGGAGGTTGGATTGCATCAAGGATCGGCTGAGCCCTTTCCTGTTTGCAGTGGTGATGGACAGGTTGACAGACGAGGACAGACAGGAGTCTCCATTGACTATGATGTTTGCGGATGATATTGTTATTTGTGATGAGAGTAGGGAGCAGGTTGAGAAGAGCCTGGAGAGGTGGAGGTATGCGCTAGAGAGAAGGGGAATGAAAGTCAGTAGGAGTACATGTGTGTGAATCAGAGAGAGTGGTGCGGTTGCAGGGAGAAGAGGTGGTGAAATTGGTTGAGTTTAGATACCTAGGGTCAACAGTGCAAAGTAATAGAAAGTGTGTTAGAGAAGTAAAGAAAAGAGTGCAGGCAGGGTGGAATGGGTGGAGAAGAGTGGCAGGAATGATTTCTGGTTGAAGGCTATCTGCAAGAGTGAAAGAGAAAGTTTATAGAACTGTGGTGAGACCTGCAATGTTGTATGGTTTAGAAACAGTGGCATTGAATAATAGACAGGAGGTGAAGCTGGAGGTAGCAGAGATGACAAGATTAAAAACGAGTTTATTATAGGGGCCGCACATGTAGGACGTTTTGGAGACAAGGTGAGGGAGGCACAATTAAAATGGTTTGGACATGTGTAGAGGAGGGACATGGGGTATATCGGTAAAAGAATGATGAGGATGGAGTTGCCAGGAAGGCCAAGGATTAGGTTAATGGATGTGGTGAGGGAAGACAAGCAGTTAGTTGGTTTGAAAGAGGCAGATGTAGAGCACAGGGGTGTATGGAGACTGATGATCTGCTGTGGCAACCCCTAATAGGAAAAGCCGAAAGAAGAGGAAGAAGAGATACTTAATTTCGTCTGAATTGCTGCAAATGAAAATGTAAAAAATCCCCCACAAATCCGAAGCTTGATCAAATCATTATATCGCACGAACGGTGGAGCCGTGCATACTGTGAATGTAGGCAAATGGTCACAGCTCTCCATAAGCATCGCCTCTTTCAGTAAATAAAATAAGAATAATTTAAAGTATGGGATGTGTAGTATACAGTATATGTGTTCAAAACAGGGATATACAGAATACAGAATGCTTCTGAATGGAGCAGATGAGATGCTTCTGAATGGAGCAGATGAGACAGGACAGCCTGCAATTTATATGGGGAATCCCAAAATCACCATGAAAGCTCAAGGTTGGGGTCAAATCACATGCAGGCTACATTAAATGAGAAAAATACCCATTCCAGTAAAACATGACATTGATGTACATTACCGAACTATGAACAGACAAGGTAAAATGGTTAGCTAAAAGTCTATTAGACTAAGAGATGAATAAACCATGCAATGTGATGATAAACAAAGGATAGAATGGAGACATGACAAACAAATAGTCACATAGTAAAACATAAAGAAAAAGCACTTGTAGGACAAATATCAAGCAGGTTGGGGTCAAATCACATGCAGGCTACATTAAATGAGAAAAATACCCATTCCAGTAAAACATGACATTGATGTACATTACCGAACTATGAACAGACAAGGTAAAATGGTTAGCTAAAAGTCTATTAGACTAAGAGATGAATAAACCATGCAATGTGATGATAAACAAAGGATAGAATGGAGACATGACAAACAAATAGTCCCAAAATCACATAGCAAAACATAAAGAAAAAGCACTTGTAGGACAAATATCAAGCAGCATTCACTTTATTCAGCAAGCTGAGTGGGCACTACAACAAACTTTTAGTGCTACAGTAAAAATTACACTTCTAATTAAAACAATCTGTACAAGCTATATAATGTATTTAATCTATACAATCGATTTACCCTGCATAATCTATATAAACTTGATTTGGTAATCAAGGTAATCATTGAAGCTTCATCTAAAGTAAGCTGAAATAAGTAACTTTAAATTAGAGATCAAATTCTTGCAGCCATGAAGTATCATCCATGTTTCATTTAAAAACAGGTGCCAACATAAGTGCGTGTGTGTGTGTGTGTGTGTGTGTGTGTGTGTGTGTGTGTGTGTGTGTGTCTGTGTCTGTGTCTGTGTCTGCATGAGCATCCTCCTGCTGTCCCTGAGTGATTTCCCCCTATAACTGCTGAGTAGTGAAAGGACAGTTAAAACCTTTACGATGTTTTAAAGATAGTTTTTAAACCGAAGAAGTGCTCTAGGCCCTGATTTCCCTCCTGATTAATAAAGCTGTAAGGAGGAAGAGTGTGAAACACCCATTTCTGCACTGTGTGAAGGTTAGCAGGTTTACGAAGGGCATCACTCCGAGATGGATCTGGGCCAGAAAAAGCCTTTTTTCACTTCACTCATCAGGCCAGCACACTAGTTTCAGGGATAAGAATGCTGCAGTTACTGCAGTAAAATTTCCTTCACCTAACTGCACTACAGCAACCTTTTTACAGCAACCTTTTACACCAGCATTATTAATATAACTGTACAGACAAGATAAGGAAAATAATCATAATTTTATTTTGCAGATTTTTTTTATTTGCAAAATTTATTTCTGCTTGAGCAAATTTTCCATTTCCAAAAATGTGATAGTGGATAGTGGGTGGCGTGGTTATTTACTTTCTTTTTACAAAGAACCAGGTAAGATCAGACAGTTTTTCCCTTATTTCCCCTAATGTTTTTTTTTTTTTTCAATAAAGTTTATTTTCATTTTGTCATCCCTTTTTTCTCTCTCTCTCTCTCTCTCTCTCTCTCACTCTCTCTCTCTCTCTTCTTTTTCTTCTTCTTCTTCTTCTTCTTCTTCTTGTATCTGCCCTCTTTGTCCTGGTCTGGCTGGTGTTCTCTTCAATTGAAGGACACTCTTTGCAGCTGGAGATGTTTCACATCAACAGCCTGGAGATCCATGAATTTACATAGAAAAACAGGAGCTTTGAGGATGGAATTGGACTGTACTTATTGTCAACAGTCTGCTATACTGACTCAGGACTTCAGTTTGCATTTGATCACCATCACTGCACACCTCAACATCGTTTAGCTGTAATAACTGGACATTCGGTGTGACCCAGATGAGGATGTGTTTCCTTTTCAGTATGGTTTCTCTCAAGGTTTTCTCCTTAAGCCATCTCAGGTAGTTTGTCCTAGCTTGCTAATTATTGACAAACTTCACTTATAAAGAAAATCGTATTTTTTTTTTTTTATCACCACATTACCTATATGAAGCTGCTTTGAAACAAAGTCCATTGGTAAAAGTGCTATACAAAAAAAATAATTGAATTGAATTGAAATGTGCAAAATATGATAATAATCTGGAAGGGGCAAATACTTTTTTTTACAGCACTGTAGTAACACCTGAACACAAATAACACAGACAATAACTGTCTCTTATGTGTGCATTTATGTATTGGTACCAGTGAAGGTATTAGATCAGTAGGTAAGCTATGCCTATCAAATTTACTGCACAGTAGTGCTCCCACCAGGGGACACTCCACTTCCCAGCCTTTCATCAACATCAATGAGGCCTTTACACAAGGATTTACCAAGCATGTATTGTATATCTCCTGCAACAACTGGATTCTTATTAATGAAAGAGAAGGTAGTGGACAGTGACCATGTGCTGACTATTGATCACTTACATTAAAAAGCCAGTGTGAAGTTTAACTACTTGCTGCCTGGGTTCCTGCTGCACTGGAGCAGCTGCTGTCTAGCTCCTCAGTGCAGACAACATCTATATCTGAAAGGAAAACGCAAGCAAAACTGGAACCCGTGGATCTTTGGTATACAAGTTGCATGGTTGAAATAATGCTCCTCCCATGTTTCAGCAGTTTTATCAATATGGTTGAGTGATTAAAAAAGTGTCATTACACTTTTAAGTGTTTAAAATCCCACTACATTGCGCAGGATGTAAGTTTAACTCAATTGTGAATGCAATACACACAGGTGTGCATATTAGCAGTTTATTACATGAGTATCTGTTGTAAACAGCTCATGCAGACACTTTGATGTAAATGTGTCATTTACATTTACATTTATGGTATTTAGCAAATGCCATTATCCCGTGTGATGTACAAAAATATTAAATTCTTTATACTTTTCAATCTCAAAGTGTTTGACAATTTTTCAGATTCATCTAATCTATATACAAACACATTAATCTGAAGTTTTATCTGAAATTTGCAGCCTACATATGTTTGTGCTCTCTGTAAGTAAGATAAGGTGTGTGTGTGTGTGTGTGTGTGTGTGTGTGTGTGTGTTACAGGTTTACACACTGAGATCTAATACAGTTCTGTTTTCTGGTAAATAGTAGATCATGGGTGCCAGTGTGTGCCCAAATGTAACAGAATACAATAAAGTCCAGTATAATAGGCCAGTGCCCCCAGAGTGTGTGTGTGTGTGTGTGTGTGTGTGTGTGTGTGTGTGAGTAAGAGAGAAAGAGAGAGAAAGAGAGAGAGAGAGAGAGAGAGAGAGAGAGAAGAGAGACAGAGAGTAAAGAAAGGTTCCTCCTATTTATTCAACAGCCTTGGTTCTGGACCTTTCCTGTTGGTTCACCATAATGCACATTTTTGGATTAAAAATGTTTAATGTGTCTAACTGTAACTGGGAGGTAAAAGTTGTGATATCCAAATAACTGTGAATTTAGCATAAATGGAGAGCAAGTCAAGAATGTGAACCAAATTAATGAAACGCTCTATGTGAAGTTCGGAATGGCGATCCAATTCCTGCATTTATTAAATTGGAAGAGTTTGATATTTTAGAGAGAAAGACACCTGCACAGTTGACTTGAGATGCTCCTTGCATTATTTTGTTTTGCATTGTTAGTCTGAATAAATGTGCATATATGTGGGTGTGTGTTTTTTCTTTAGCAAAGGAATAAAACTGTTTCACATTTTATACACACACACACACACACACACACACACACACACACACACACACACACGGAGCATCTTCTTGTTAAACGTACAATACAATGCATTCGCATCCCACAGCCCAGCCGTCCTCACACACACGCACAAACACACACACACACACACACACACACTCACACAGAGCTTCTGTTAAATGTACTATACAATGCATTCACATCCCACAGCCCAGCAGTCCCCCCCAGACCTCACTGCAGCAGGTGGGTGTGGCGTAGATCTGCCCTGGACCAGCATGATGTTTCAGGAATTAACTAAAACATTAAAAACCTGAATTTACTTACAGTACATGCTAGTGTCTTCTCCACATTCCTTTTAAACAGCCTCTGTTTCTTGCAGCTGGAGCTCCATGTGTGTCCACAACAGGCTAAAGTACAGTTCACTACCTCCTCTTTCAAATCTCATATTCTCAAGCCTCTTTCAGAAAGTTTCTTTATTTAGATTTTCCTCCTTCTTGTTATGTGCTAGTGAGAGAGTAAGTGTTTTGTCTCTTTTTACATTATTTTATTTTTGTTGTTATTTGTTTAATATCAAAATGTATCTATAAAATATATGCAATACCACTTTTTTTAATATGTGTGCTGCTGTTGTTGTCTCTGTGTACTGGAAGCCTCTTTCACCAAAACAAATTCCTTGTAACATACAATATAATTTAAAAAAGCAATAATGAATATTTAATTAAATTAAGAAGTTTTGCACTGAAATAATCTGAATTAAATTAGTTCTGTTCATTCATAATACACGTTTTTACAAAAAATGGCCTATATAATCTATTTTATAGATTAATATATAATAATCTACTAAGGTGTACAAACGTAATGTTCCTTGTAATGTGTCTTCTTTTGTACACAGGGTTGGAGGTTTACATCTCATGTTTGCATATTATTCCTATGCTTCAAAGTTTTACTGTGGAGTTCTATGGCTTTCTCATGCAAAACATACATTGATGGAAATTCCATGTCCCCTGTGTGTAACCGATTGTGTGAGTGTGTGTGATCGTGACCCAACTTGTGCCCCAAGTTTCATATAAAATTTGTTTAAAAGGATATTTTACTTAGGCTGTGTGCATGTGTGTGTGTATGTGTGTCATACCTGTCAACCTGACCCCCATTTTTCACACCCGTCTCCCACCCCCACCCGTTTAGTTATTTTTCCTGAGAAACTCCCATAATTTGTATGGCCCAAACCTCGTTATATGGGTAATCCCATCAATATTTTATACTCAGTTGCCAGATCTTGTATAAAACATATTCAGTATGAAACGCAATTGAAACAATATACACATTTAAAGCCACACTGTAAAAAAATAATAAATGCCGTAAAATTTACGGTAAAAAACTGCCAGCTGTGGTTGACAGAAATCTAAAGTAAAAATACAGTTTAACTGGTACTTTACTTTGAAAAAATTGTCAATTAATTGTCATTTAAATAATGTGAGCATAATAGTACTCAGAATGTATTTTATGTAGGTCCATCACAAAAAACAGAATAATGCAAATACCTAATTGACTCAATTAGAGTCAAATCTCTTGTAGATAACAGCAGCATACATTTATGTGCAATGGAAATTAGTAAATTCCCACTGCATCAGTAACTACTACTCCATAGTTACTGCTGTTATATAAAGCAACATACAGCATAACATTAATATTTCTTTGTCCGTCCTTGACTTAAACACAGGCTCTATTCTCCTACACAATAATAAGACCATAAAACACACAACAGGAATTTGACCAGAAAATACTGGTTTTACAGTATTTTCATATTTGTTCCTTGATTTAAAACTTTTTACTTTTTTTTTTTACAGTTTGCTTCCAAAATTTAAACTCACAATATATTATTTAAAAAAAATTTCATAATGAGTTTTTGTTTTTCATTTCACAAATTTAAAGCCTTGACTTTTTAAACACTTAGTTTTAAAATAGCACTTATATGTGTCCACACAACAGAGTGTTGAAGTAACACTGGAGCAGTGCTGAAGTTAAATAATAATAAAATGACTTATTAAATGATGATTGAAGTTTGATGGACACTGTAACACTGTTTGTGTTGTTGCACAGAGAGCTAAAATAATAAGTTGCAAATTAGTAGTTTAGCTTTTCTCCAAAAAGGTTTTTGACTTAAGAACACATTGTTATTTTTGGCTCTAATTTGGCAGCTCCTTGTTGATGTGGATTGTACATTTTTGTCTCCAGTCCTTGCCACAATTGCAATGCATGCTGGGTGCCAAAACTAGTGTAAAACTCCCGATTATGTATTGCAGCGTAAATAAATTATCAACCATTTTCTTAATTTGGTTTTATTTTGATGTTATTTGATCTATGACTTTTCACCACACAGTTTCATGGTGATCAGAGTTGTGAAAAGTCCTAGATCAAATAACATCAAAATGGCTTGATCAGAGCGGTCGTTCTCGCTCACATGAATGTTTGGGGTTTTAGCTGAACGCCGGAAAGAGTGTGCTTTCTCCATTATAAAGAACCACCTATCCCGGTGTCATATGGGATTCAACTACTTTGCCATCCTTACGGCCATTAGAGAAGGACAGCCTCTCACTGTCAAGCAGTTCCAGATACTGCTAGGGATCATGGCAGTCCACTTGGCCTTCTGTACATGAAACCCCTTGAGTGGTGGCAAAGAACCCATGGGTTCTTACAGGAGGGCAATGCCCTCTGTACAATCAAGGTCATGCGGTGATGCATACATACCTTAGATGTTTGAAGAGATCCCAGGTTCCTGTCTCAGGGCTCCCTGTTGGGAGTTCCTGGTCGTTGGATAACAGTAATGACGAATGCATCCCTCACGGGGTGGGGAGCAGTCATGAGTGGCTGCTCCATGCAAGGTTGCTAGAAGAGGCCCCAACTATCATTGCCTAGAGATGCTGGCTGTGAAGCATTTCCTCTCGGACCTCAGAGGCCATAATGTGTTGACCTGCTCGGACTACACCTCGGTGGTCTCATATATCAACCACCAGGGGTCTGTGCGCGTGCCCTCTGTACAGGCTGGCACGCCAGATCCTCGTGTGGGCCCAGGGAAAGCTCCTCTTCCTGAGAGCACCTCCATCCCAGGCCGATTGAACAAAGCAGCAGACACCCTGTCGAGGCAGGGGTCGAGACCCGGTGAATGACCCACCCTCAAGTGGTGGAACCTAGAGACGTTCATAGCTGTGGTGCAGGGTGATTTTGAAAGCTATGCGTGGTAAGGATAAAACATGTGTTGACCAAATGTATGTATTTTATGATCTAGATACCCAATCAATCACTGATTATAACATTCAGGCCAAAAAATTTCAAACTAATTTTGAGCACTATGACCTACATGTTAGCAATAAAAAGACAATACTGTATATTTTATTGTACAGAAACAACTTAACATAATTTTTTTAAGAAAGATTCAATAATATTAATACAATACTTGTGATTTGAAAATGCAATTAACCTTATTATATACTCCCAAATAAGATCTGTCATCTTCACCAAGATAGAAACAAAGTGCTGTGAGAAAAGCTGCTCTTTTACAGTTGACCACTTTTCTGTGTAAAATAACAACAACTAAAACACAAAATAAACAACAAATGACTATTAAAAAAAAAAAAGAAAACCAAAGTTTAAATTCAAGAGCTATTTTTAATTGATTTCTGGACCATGCACTGTCCGAAGAAAAGTGGCAGAAGTGATTTGTAATATAAGGGTATCTGTATGGGTGAAAGAGAAAGTTTATAAGACTGTGGTAAGACCTGTGATGTATGGTTTAGAGACAGTGGCATTGACTAAAAGACAGGAGGTGGAGTTGGAGGTAGCAGAGCTGAAGATGTTATAAGGAGTGACAAGGATGGACAGGATTAAAAATTTGTTTATTAGAGGGACATGTAGAATTTTTTTTGTCCAATCAGATTTCAGCCTCTATGTGCTGCAATGTCAATTTAATCTGTCCAGGGCCTGTAAAGTCTAAACTACTGTTTTTTTGACAATAGAGAATATTAGCAATGGGTCTGTTTCTTCCAATCAGATTTCATATCTGCCTTACAGGGCCAGCTACAAGGCCAGTTTTTGTATTTTATTGATGATTTCTATAATCGCGACGTGATAGTGGGGGTATTTAGAGGTGGAATAAGTCGGGTAAGTCCTCACTAAAGTTACCAAATGCACAGCCCTACCAACCCATACCAGCCCATACCAACCAACAAACAATAAAACTCAAGTTCCTCTGTACAACCACCCTCTGATTAACTTCAGCAAATTCTGGTAAACCACCAACAGATCTATGAATGACAAGCATACCTTCCCTGTAGTAATTCCATTAACAGTTGCATTCTTTGTGCGCTGAAAACGAGTTATATCGGGGTATTTTAGCTTTACAGTGTTCTGTACATACTGATGTAAAATCTCAACAGTCTTTTGAGACAGCTAAGAAAGACAACTCAGAACTTTCAGTTGTGGTTGAATCTATTTATTATGCCATCATGAACTGATGCTTCACTGCAAGGGGCCAAGAGTATGTTTCTAAATCATTGTGTGACAAACAACATGTTCAAAAAAATTGTGCTTTGCCGCAAACCTCTTTGTCTACATTCTAACTGGTGGGCCAAAAAATCTGATCATCTATTCAAGTCAAGTCAATTCATTTTTATTTGTATATGTATATTTCCTTATTAACAGTGGTAACAGTGGTGGGAAGTATGGGGTCGGATGGTGGTTCCTTCTCATCAGGGGAGTGCAAACGAGACAAGGCGTCAGGCTTCCCATTTAGCGACCCCAGCTGGTAGGACAAGGAGAAGTAAAATTGCCCAAAAAACAATCCCCAACGTGCTTGACGTGGATTCAGGCGCTTGGCAGTCCGCAGATATTCCAAATTACAATGATCAGTCCAGACGATGAATGAAACTTCGGACGCCTCCAGCCAGTGACGCCATTCCTCCAGGGCCAATTCAAGAGCTCACGCTCACCAACCGGGTAGTTCTGCTCAGCTGGGGAAAAAAACGCGCAGGGGTGCAGGCGATGGTCCCGGGCACCTCTCTGGGACAGAACGGCCCCTACACCCAGATTCGAGGCGTCCACCTCCACCACGAATTGACAGGTTGGCTCTGGAAGGGCCAGGGTCAGGGCCTAGGTGAAGAGACTCAGTTTGGTAAATGCCATTTTCGCCTCTGGGTTCCAGTTAAAGGCCTGATGTATGGAGGTGAGTGAGTAAAGGGGGGCCGCGACAGAGCTATAGCCCCTGATGAACCGCTGATGGAAATTGTCAAAGCCCAAAAACCTCTGTAACTGCTTATGGGTGGTGGGTTGGGGCCAGTCCTTTACAGCCTGAATCCTGGCTTGGTCCATCTGGATGTGATCAGCTGAAAGGACAAATCCAAGGAAGGTGGTGCTAACCACATATAAATTTCTCCGCCTTAACGTATAATCCATTCTGGAGGAGCCGCCCGAATACCGCACATGCTGGACATGATCCTCTCTAGAGCGTGAGAACATGAGATTGTCCTCCAGGTATACAAACATGTAGTGGTTAAGCATGTCTCGAAGAACATCATTTACCAATGCCTTGAAGACAGCTGGCGCATTGGTAAGGCCAAATGGCATAACAAGGTATTCATAATTGCCCCGATGGGTTATTGAACGCCGTCTTCCACTAATCCCCCTCCCGGATGCGGACAATGTGGTAGGCGTTACGGAGGTCCAGTTTGGTAAAGATGACAGAGCCCTGGAAAGAGTTGAACGCAGAAAACATCAGGGGCAATGGGTACCGGTTCTTGACATTTATGGCATTTACGCCCCGATAGTCAATGCAAGGACGGAGGCTCTTGTCCTTCTTTTCTACAAAGAAGAACCAAGCGCCTGCTGGAGAGGAGGACGGACGGATATTGCAGGCAGCCAGCGAGTCCTGAATGTATTAGATCATGGCCGCCTGCTCGGGTGCTAAAAGATGGTAAAGCCGGCCACGGGGTGCCATAGTTCCCGTTAGGAGATCAATGGCGCAATCGTAGGGCCGATGCGGGGGCAAGGAAAAGGCTAGAGTTTTGCTAAACACTGCCCCGAGGTCATGATAGACAGAAGGAACCGAACTGAGGTCAGGGAAAATCTCTGGATAGCGTGAGACCGGCCTGGGGGAAGACGGAGTGAGGCAGTGAGATTGGCAATAGCTTCCCCAATCGAAAACCCCGACCGCTGTACCAGTCTAGGTTGTGCTTGCAGAGCCAGGGGAAACCAAGCATGACCGGGACGTGAGGAGAAGAAATTACCAAGAGGGTGAGCCACTCCTCGTGTCTCTCTCTGACGGTGACCAGAAGGGGCTTAGTACGGTAAATGGCCTTGTCTAGGGGGTGCCCATCTAGGGCCCAGACCTGAAGAGTCTCCAGTAATGGCTCCGTCTCCAGGCTCAGCTGACGGGCAAGATCTAGACCCCTGCTCTTCACAATATACATACTTCCGTTAGGAAATATTATTAGAAGGCATGGAATTAGCTTCCATTGCTATGCTGATGACTCAGCTATATATCTCATCTAAACCAGGCGATATAGCTCAATTAACTCGCATAACTCAGTGTGTTAAGGAAATAAGAGATTGGATGACCCATAACTTTCTACTTTTAAATTCTGATAAGACTGAGATTTTGCTCATGGGCCCAAAAAACTAGTATACAGAAGCTCCAGCATCTCAACCTGCATTTAGAAGGATGTTCTGTAACCACTAGTTCAACGGTGAAAAACCTGGGAGTTATTTTATACAGCAACTTGTCTTTCAAATATCATATTAACCAAGTTACAAAAACAGCCTTTTTTCACCTTAGAAATATTTCTAAGTTAAGAAACATGTTGTCTATATCCGATGCAGAGAAGCTCGTCCATGCATTTATGACCTCCAGAATAGACTACTGTAATGTGTTACTAGGTGGATGTCCTGCGTCATTAATGACCAAGCTACAGTTAGTTCAGAATGCAGCAGCCAGAGTTCTTACAAGGTCAAGAAAATATGATCACATAACCCCGATCTTATCATCCCTACATTGGCTTCCTGTTAAGTTTGGAATAGACTACAAACTACTACTACTCACCTATAAAGCACTAAATGGTTTGGCTCCCATGTATCTAACTCGCTACAATCCTTCACGCTCCCTAAGATCTCAAAACTCTGGGCTTCTAGTAGTTCCTAGAATAGCAAAGTCCACTAAAGGTGGTAGAGCTTTTTCACATTTAGCTCCTAAACTCTGGAACAGTCTTCCTGACAGTGTTCGGTGCTCAGACACACTCACCCAGTTTAAGTGTAGATTAAAAACATACCTTTTTAGCAAAGCCTACACATAACACACATTACATTATAACCTTGTGCTCCAGAACATCTGATCACATCACATTATCAACTTGTGTTGTTAATATCATGAACAGCAGCTACGCTAATTCCTCTCCACTGCTTCTCTTTCTCTCCCCATCCCGAGACACCCTGAGGTTTGGCCAGCTCCAGTCACCTCCCACCATCTTGATGATTACGGATCTTTGAAGAATTAGATGCCGAACTCACAAACATCCCGAACCATCTAGAGATGTGCCAGTGCTATTTGGATTCCGCTACATGTGTGGAGTTTGACATTGGACCTCCTGGAGTGTTTAAAGGCTCTGGCATGGAGAAGCTGATGCAGGATCTGTGATGATCACAAATGTTGAGCTCATAAAACTAGGAGCTACTAACCATATAGACTGTATAAAACTGTAGAAAGAACATCACTTATAATCTTATACTCCAGTAATCATGTTAGTTCTCACTCTCCAGTGTTCTGTATTGTTGAAAGATTTATGATCAAACTCTCGATGTCACCCAAAATGAGGATGGGTTCCCCTTTTTTAGTCTGGTTCCTCTCAAGGTTTCTTCCTCATAACATCTTAGGGAGGTTTTCCTTGCCACAGTTCCCACGGCTTGCTCATCAGGGACAAATTCACACCATTCACCTTAACTGTTGATTTGTGTAAAGCTGCTTTGAGACAATGTCTGTTGTGAAAAGCGCTATACAAATAAACCTGACTTGACTTGACTTGACTAAGCAGCAGGCTAGAGAAAGTAGTTCTGAGGATGAAGGTGACTGGATAAGATTTTCTTTTAGTGCTGGTCAACAACAAATGAACCTGCAGAAAAGGACAGCTCATCTGCTGAATCAGCCGAGCATCATGTGGAAGGGATGAAAGAGGGAGAAGAGGAAGGAATGAGTGTATCGGAAGAAAAACAAAGGAAATGGAGAGATTTGAGAGGGAACCAGAACTGGCAAGGACTGAATCAAATGAAGACATCTATGAGCTAGATGGAGATAGGGTCCAGAGGCCAGAACCTACATTGCCACAGAAATCATATCCTTCTAGAAAAAAAAAGCAAAAGCAGACATTTACTTACCACAAACTAGGTCAACCTACACTGGAATAGTATAAATCACAAGCATTACATGCATACACATTTCAGGAAGGGATATATGTAGAGGAAAATAACTAAAATTCATTTGACTTATTTTTATGTTATATGATGAATACCATTTTTTTAAGTTACAGATGCAATTGATGTGTTAGAAAATAAATTGTTGAATTTTTCGTTGACTCCGTTTAAACAGATAGGATGATGGCATACCGGTAAGAGTATGGCAATAGGCAGTTTTGTGCAAGAGAAAGAATTGGAAGAAGTGCCATAAGAGACTAAATTGTAGGGATGAGTGATTACAGCATTATCTTTATTTGTTAACCATATGAATTCTCCGTATCTGTATCTGTACTCGGAGTGGGTGGGGCCTAACCCAGAAGTGGGTGGGGCGTGTCTTAAAACGGACGGGGCTTTAAACGGTATGTTATTTTAAGCATGCAATTGATATGGGTTGATCAGAAATTGTTATATTTATTGCTAATTAAAAAAATATTTACAGGACAGCATCAGGATTGAGCTTCAGATCAATGGTTTTGATCATGATACAGATACAGATAATTCATATGGTTAACAGATACAGATACAGATAATGCTGTACTCGCTCATCCCTAATGTAGCTTAATTAATTTGTAATATTTATAACACTAGCTTACAACCTTTATTTTTTTATGAAATACAGCAAAAACGTGTCAGGTGGGGGGTGCTATCGAGCTTGTCATGGATTAGGACGTGGTGTTAGGGGGCTCCGGTGGATTAATGTTGTAATTGTTGTTATTTAGATCTTTTCGCTTTTGTTTTTGCTCTCAATCCCTTGGTCTACCATTCTTGTTTGTGTATTTGAGTCTAGAGGTAATTATGATGTCTGGTAAAACTTCTAAGACCCGTAGCGCGACTCAGTCGCAGCTGCGGCCTGGTGCAACAGTTGTGGCCTCGCCTTCTCGTGATTAACCTCCGTGTGAAGGGCCCATCGTTTCACAGGCAGCTTCTAAGGCTGATATTGACTCATTAAAGTCAGAGCTGCTGTCCTCTCTAAAGGTCCGAAATCATCAAGGTATTTAAGGCCGAGCTACGTGCATTGGAACGTACTTTGGGTAACTATTTACTGACAATAAAGTCGGAGCTGCAGGCGGTGAAGGCGCAGCTGTCCAGTGATAGAGCTGCGAATGAGGCTGCGGTGCGGGAACTAAAGGGCACCGTGGCTGAAATGGAGCGCTCACTTTCGGTTTGCACCGATGATATCGCTGTAATGCAACGTGACATACGCCGTCTTACTGCTGAGTACAATAAGCTGGAGACCAAATGTGAAGATCTGGAAGCTAGGTCGCGGATAATCGGTGTTCCTGAGGGGCCCAATAGCTCCACTACCGCGAATGTTGCCGTGCTGCTGAAGGAGGCACTGAGTCTGGAGAAGGAGCCGGTTCTGGACAGGTCACATCGCACTTTACAGCCCGTACCAAAACCTGGTGAACGACCACGAGTCATTGTGGCTAAATTTCACTATCACAGCGAATGTCTGGATGTCTTACGGCGTGCCAGAGAACTGCAGCGAATTCAGTTTAAGGGTCTGAACATTTCTATTTTCCCAGACCATACGGTAAAAACCGCAAAAGCACGGGCTGCATTTAACGAGGTGCGGCGGCAGCTCCGTGGCATTGAAGGTGTGCGGTATGGGTTATTTTATCCAGCGCGGCTACGTATCACACACAATGGTGTTGGGAAAGATTTTCTTTCACCTAACGAGGCCAGCGAGTATATAAAAACTTTCCAAAGTGTGTCTACTGTGTAAACCAGAGGCGATTTCTTTAAGACTGCAAGGGAAGCTCGGCTTCCCTTATAATGTCACAAAATTAATGGTCGAATATGTACTATTGTATTAACATTTTATTGACTTAAAATGCGTTAGAAAACGTTCATCTCAAAGACGAGTTCGTTCAGAATCAGTTACATATAGCAGGTCGGCTGACTCGATTTCCTTCTCATACATTCTCGCAGCGTCACAGTGCATTTCCCTATTGAATCCCAGCGTCCATTGACTTCAATGGGGCTGCTTTGAACTTTTTTTTTCAGCGCTTCAAAACTAGACGGTCATTGGATAAACGCTGCGATTATGTCCCGCCCACGGACGCTCAGCGTCTCTGGGGGTGAATGGGGAGCTGTGTGCGTGTGTGTGTCTTTGTCTGGGGTTTTGTCTGTGTTTTGGGGGGTGGGGGTGTTTTCATTCATTCATTCATTCATTCATTCATATAACGTTAAAGCGACTCAAGTCCTACACCCGAAACACAATGGGCCAAGGCCTGAAGCTATTCGCGCTCAGTCCCATCACGGATTTCTCAAGTTCAGTCGAAATAAAAACTGCTGCAACCTATTTCTTTGATATTTGCTATGGCCGAAATTGCTTGATTTTAATCAAACATTTCACACAATTATACACCACATTCCTTGTTTCAGTTTTACAGAGTTTAATATTATTTTTTTAGATTGTTCATTCATTCATTCATTCATTCATATAACGTTAAAGCGACTCAAGTCCTACACCCGAAACACAATGGGCCAAGACCGTTTAAGCAGCCTAGCTCTGCTGGCCATTGAGAGGCCATTTCAAGTGACACTGGTCAAGTCACTTGAAAAGACTCCTAGTTGGTACGACAGGGTCACAGACCATTTTCTTGAAAAGGAATGTAGGGCAGAATTTACTTTTAAATAAATAGACAATTTTATGATGTAGGCCGAAAATGAGCTTCCCCTCTCTGACAGACCAGTAGCCGCCACTGGTGTAAACGTATTTTTTGTCGCGGATGGTCGTGATGTTTGCTCCTTGTTTTTCGTGACACTGCACTATTCACAAACTTCGCGTGGTGATGCTGGTCTTTGACTTTTTATTTATTTGTTGTTATTTTTATTTTTTGTTTGTTTTCTTTTTTTTTTTTTTTTTTTTTTGGGAATTTTTTTTCCTTTTTAAATTTTTTTTTTTTTTTTTTTTTTTTTTTTTTTTTTTTTTTTTTTTTTTTTTTTTGGGAACTTATTTTCCTCTGTAAACTTTGTTTATATGTTTATGTAGACCGGGGATGGGCAGCAGTGAACTGGATATAGTTGTGCTTAATTTATGTTGTGTTTAATCTGCTGGAGCCTTCTCTTTGCTTAGGATGGGCTTGTTCTCCGTGTCGTTAGCACATTTATTTGTGTGGGCGGCGATAGGTTTCTTTTTTGATAGTTCATGTTGCTGTCTCCTGGGGTTATTGTTAGGATGGGGACTCTACTTGTGTGTTGGGTGTGTGTTTGTGTTTGAGTGTCTGATGCGCGCGCACTGGGGTGGGGGGGGATTCCCCCTGGCTTCACAGGTCCTGTTTTTTTTTCTTTTTTTTTTGTGTGTAGTTGTTTTTGGGTGAATGGCTGGCAATAATACGGACTCACTTTTAGCTGGCAGTGGTGCACCTGTCCGGTTCCTTAGCTGGAATATTCGGGGTATGGGTAATCCTATTAAACGGTCTAGGGTTTTTACCCATCTGAAACGCTTACGCGCTGACATAGTATTTTTGCAGGAAACACACCTCAGGGTCAGAGATCATCATAGGCTTCACCGTCCTTGGGTGGGTCAAACTTTCCACTCCAATTTCAATTCTAAGGCACGAGGGGTGGCCATCCTAGTAAATAGAAGCATACAGTTTTCGCCTACCCATACAATTGCAGATAGGAATGGCAGATATGTCATTGTGGCTGGTATGCTGATGCAGACCAAGGTTCTGTTGGTTAATATTTACGCTCCAAACTTGATGATCCTGATTTTGCGAATAGGTTAATTGGTAGTCTTCCCTTTGTAAATACCCATTTGATAATTCTTGGCGGTGATTTGAATTGTGTTTTGAACCCTGTTTTGGATCGTTCTAGTTCTCGTGCTGCATCCCAATCTGCGATGTCTAAATCGTTCTCCAATTTCGTGTCGCAAAACGGCTTGGTAGACCCATGGAGATGTCGCAATCCTGGGACAAAAAAATTCTCATTTTTCTCCCCGGTGCATCACTCATATTCCAGAATTATTTTTTTATTGATAGCCGTCTCAATCGCTCCGTTGTATCTACACATTATTTGGCCATTGTGATTTCTGATCATGCTCCTCTAGCGTTGGATATCCAATTCTCAACCCATAGACCTACATGATCTCCCTGGCGGTTTAATTCGCATCTCCTAGCGGACAAGGATTTCTGTGCGTCTATTTCTGAAGCTATTGATGAATTCTTGTTGTTTAATCGTCTTGACTCTACTCCCTGCTCATTATTATGGGAGACTTTAAAAGCCTATCTCAGGTGGCGAATCATTTCGTACTCTGCTTTCACATGTCGAGAGCACAGAGCTAAACTCAGGGACATCTCATCGGCTATCAGCCAACTCGATCAGAGCTACGCGTCCAACCCGTCTCCAGAGCTATACAAACAACGTGTTGAGTTGCAGGCAGAATTCGATCTCCTTTCCACTAGGGACACTGAATGTATGTTACTACGAACTCGTGGATCGTATTATGAATACGGTGACAAACCAAGCAGATTGTTAGCTCATCAGCTAAGACGGCAGGCTGCATCACGTTTAATACCGCAGATTAATAATGACTCGAATGTCTCCGTTACCGATCCCATAGAGATCAATGCAGTATTTAAGTCGTATTACTCTGCTCTTTATAAATCTGAATGCCTTACTGATAGTAAGAGACTGGGTGATTTCCTTCAGTTTCCGGTTGTTGATACGGTCTCTGTAAAGGACTTGGACTCTCCACTATCTCTTGACGAAGTCAGAGCTTCAATAATGGCGATGCAGTCTAATAAAGCCCCGGGCCAAGATGGTTTTCTGGTTGAGTTTTTAAAGAAGTTTATTGATAAATTGGCGCCGCTGCTACTTGGTGTGTTCAATGAATCTCTGGATCAGGGCGTGTTACCACCTACTTTCAATCAGGCCTCAATAGCCCTTCTCTTGAAGAAGGGCAAGGATCCCAACCTGTGCGGGTCGTACAGACCACTGTCGCTGCTGAATGCCAACGTGAAAGTGCTGGCGAAAGTGATCGCATCCCGGTTAGAAAATGTACTACCACGTATCATATCTATGGAGCAGACTGGATTCATTAAAGGGCGACATTCATTTTTTAACACTCGTACACTTATTCAATATAATTTACTCTAGGCAGTCATCTCCTCTCCCTAAGGTGGTGGTCCTATTGGATGCTGAGAAAGTGTTCGATAGAGTCGAGTGGGAATACCTGTTTGCAATATTGAAGAAATTCGGGTTTGGTGATGCATTTGTTTCCTGGATCCGACTCCTTTATAAATCTCCGCAAGCCAGTGTTCGTACAAATAACGTTAGCTCTGATTATTTCAGTCTTGGGCGTGGAACCCGGCAGGGGTGCCCACTGTCACCACTGCTATTCGCTCTTGCCATTGAGCCATTATCCATTAAACTTAAATCCTCGTTAGCCCTTAAGTGTATAACTCGCAAGGGGCGGAATATAAGGTATCCTTATATGCTGATTATTTGTTGTTAAATGTGACGGATCCTGCGGTCCATTCCTGTCGTTTTATCTATCTTGGGTAATTTTGGCTCTTTCTTGGGACACAAGCTGAATTTTCATAAGAGTGAGTGTTATCCGGTAAACAATACAGCTCTACAACTTCAGCGTCTGAATCTACTATTCAAATTCAACTGTTCAGGCTTTAAATACCTTGGTATCACGGTGACCCGTTCTTTACTTAAACTTTTTCATGCCAATCTCGCTCCGCTTGTGGCGGACATGAAGTCGGATTTTCAGAGGTGGAGCAGTCTGCCTCTATCTTTAACTGGAAAAATTAATGCGGTTAAGATGAATGTTCTGCCCAAGTTTCTTTATTTTTTCCAGTCGCTTCCACTATTTTTACCCAAGTATTTTTTTGATTCTTTAGATAGAATCATTAATTATTTTCTTTGGAGTGAAAAACCGCCCAGAATCCGTAAGACTTTATTGCAGAGATGTAGGCTCAGTGGTGGGCTTGCTTTGCCCAATTTTCAAATATACTACTGGGCTGCACATATCCGAAAACTAAACTTCTGGTCCGATTCAACAGAATCCACTTGGTGCAATCTAGAGCAACTGTCTTGTAGACCATCCTCTGTATCTGCTCTGCTTTGCTCACCTTTTCCGGTCAAACCATCTCAATATACTGACAATCCAGTCGTACTGAACACACTTAAGATTTGTTTTCGGTTTAGGCGTCACTTTAAATTTGGGGGTCTATCAGCACTGGGTCCCTTGAATAGAAATAATTTGTTGTCCCCGTCACTTTTGGATTCAGCTTTCTCATTTTGACACGAAAAAGGCATCAAGCAACTTTATAATTTGTACAAAGATGGTATCCTTAGAAGTTTCACCAGCCTGTCCTTGGAGTATGGGCTGCCTACAGCTAATTTTTTTCGATATCTCCAAGTCCACAGCTTTGTATCTAAATGCCTTCCCAATTTTCCCTCAGTACCCCCCAAGCAACCTTGGGAGAGTTTAGTCATGTTACCCCAGCGTGGTTTGATTTCCTGGATATACAGTTTTATTTTATCTCTCAATAGCTGTAATACAGATAAAACCAGGACCGCTTGGGAGGAGGAGTTGGGGCTGCAGTTTGGCGATGAACGGTGGGGGAAGGCTGTGGATAGAATACGGTCTACCACTTCCTGTGCCCGCCTCAGCCTTATTCAGTTTAAGGTTTTGTACAGAATTCATCTTTCCAAATCGAAGCAGGCAAAGATCTATCCTGGGGTTGAGGACAGATGTGACAGATGTCGTGCTTCCCCCTGTCATTTGAGTCATATGTTCTTTCTGTGCCCGAAATTACATGCTTTCTGGACGGGTTTTTTCAGCGTTATGTCCTCCATATTTGGAGTGCAATTGATGCCATGCTCACTAATCGCTATATTTGGGGTTACTGGCGAGTCGGTATAACTGAGTTCTGCACACAGAGATGTTTTAGCTTTCTCATCTTTATGGGCCAGACGTTGCATACTTCTACACTGGAAAACAATAGGATGTCCTCCTATCTCTCAGTGGTTTAAAGACTTAATGTTTTTTCTTAAGTTGGAGAAAATAAAATATACGCTGAGGGGTTCTACTGGCACTTTTTTTGCAAGTGGCAGCCTGTTATTTCCTATTTTAGGAGACTACGGGTGCTACCTGGTTAAAGATCTAAAGTGGTCAAAATTGGACTGTATGCATGTCCTTTGTTTTGTTTCTTCAGTTGTTTAAGCAGGGGGATGTGGGGTGTGTGCGTGCGTGCGTGTGTGTGTCTTTGTCTGGGGTTTTGTCTGTGTTTTGGGGGGTGGGGGTGTTTTCTTTCTGTGTTTGTTTAAAAAGAACAAACTGAGGATTTCTGTTTACATTTTTGTATCTGTCAATGTTGATTTTTCAATAAAAAGAATTTGGGAAAAAAAATAAATAAATCGTGTCAGGTTACTGGTTAGAGACAGCTGAAGGTTTAAAAAAGAAAAAAAATCTCCGACAGGCAGAGACGCAATGCGAGTCGCATTCTGCCAAGCATGCACCACGTCTAAACGAACCCATGTTTACCAGAACTCTACTGGTTAGTAAGTAAGTATTATTTACGTTACAACCCGAAGTAAAAAGCTGAAGAAAGGAGGGCAGCTGTTAAATGTCAAGGAGAATGTCACTCTCCAGTGTTCTGTATTGTTGAAAGATTTATGTTTAAACTCTTGATGTCACCCAAATGAGGATGGGTTCCCCTTTTGAGTCTGGTTCCTCTAAAGGTTTCTTCCTTATAACATCCAAGGGAGTTTTTCCTTGCCACAGTCGCCATGGCTTGCTCATCAGGGATAAATGCACACTATTCACCTTGACTGTTAATTGATGTAAAGCTGCTTTGAGACAATGTCGGTTGTGAAAAGCGCTATAGAAATAAACTTGACTTGACTTGACTTGACGTGGAGAAGGTATTCAGAAAAGGCAAGAGGCAAGATGACTGATGTTTATCGGATGGGAGGTTAAAGTTACCAATAACTGTCAGAGGGGTGCTGTCAGAGGGTAAAGTACTGAGGAGTGTGTCCATCTCTTCTAGGAAGTCTCCAAGGGGACCAGGAGGGCGGTAGATGACAATGATGAAAAGGTTGATTGGAGAGGTAACTGAAACTGCATGGAATTCAAAAGAAGACATGGTTAGATAAGACAAAGGGAGAGGTGTGAAACACAATCTCCGTGATAAAAGTAGACCCGTACCACCACCTCTACCAGTTTCTCTTGGTGAGTGAGAGAAAGCATAGGCAGCAGACAGAGCAGCTGGTGTAACAGTGTTTTGTGGGGATATCCAGGTTTCAGTATGTGCCAGAAAGTCGAAGGTGTAGTGGGAAGCCAAGGCTGTGATAAAGTCAGTTTTCCTTACAGCAGACTTGCAATTCCAGAGCTCACTTACCACCACTGTTTAAGATTGAGACAAGAGGGGAGGGTAGATGAGGTTAATGGCAATGTGACATCTGTTCTGTTGATGGGAATGCCTGTGTCTTTAAGAGATGACTACAGAAATGGGTTTAGGGACATGACTGATCTCCTAATTTGAGATTAATGTATTTTAAAAAGAAAAAAAGTACAAATAAGAAATTCTAAATAAACACTAAGCATTACTGGCTTTAGGGGGGCTACCTACAACGGAGGTACCTACAGCGAAGCACCTTCAATATAAGTGAGTAAGCCCTGCCCACAATTTACACCTCAAGTGAGACTGAAACTACCCTTGATTAATCACCTGACCAAACAGTACAGACCAACACTAGAATCAACTGAGTTAAACAGAATCCTACATTACCAGAAGAGAGTAGATTCAAGATCTAAAGCACACATAAAGGCTCTCATGCACTACTATCATTAGCATTATTTGCTTTGAGAATGTTGATGAAGAAGTCTAGAGAAGGTCAGAAGGAGTTGCATTGTGTGTTGTGGATTTAGAAAAAGCATATGACAGGGTACCAAGAGAGGAGTTGTGGTATTGTATAAGGAAGTCAGGTGTGTCAGAGAAGTAAGTGAGGGTGGTGCAGGACATAAATGAGGACATTTACATTTACATTTGCGGCATTTAGCAGACGCCCTTGTCCAGAGCGACGTAAAGTGTGCAGTAGGAACGATAAACTGGTTTAAGGTAGAGGTTGGATCGGCTCTGAGCCCTTTCCTGTTTGCAGTGGTATTGGACAGGCTGACCGTCGAGGTCAGAAAGGATTCTCCATGGACTATGATGTTTGTGGATGATATTGTGCTTTGTGGTGAGAATAGAGAGCAGGTTGAGAAGAGCCTGGAGAGGTGGAGGTATGTGTTGAAGATGTTGAGGTTTTCTCTTTTTGAGTGACAAGGATAGACAGGATTAGAAATGAGTTTATTTGAGGTACAGCAACGTTTTGGAGGCAAGGTGACAGAGGCGCGATTGAGATGGTTTGGACATGTGCAGAGGGGGGACATGGAGTATATTGGTAGGAGAATGCTGAGAATGAAGCCACCAGGAAGGAGGAAAAGAGTAAGTCCAAAAAGGAGGTTTATGGATGTGGTGAGTGAAGACATGCAGGTAGTTGGTTTGAAAGAGGCAAGTGTAGAGGACAGAAGGTATGGAGATGGATGGGAAAAGCCAAAAAAAGAAGAAGATTACACTGTTGAATCAGACATACATGAAAAACTTTTAAAAGTTTCTTCACCAAAATCCAAAATGCATTTTTTGAACTGCATGTCCATGGGTGGCGAAAGAAAGTACAATTCCCACTCAGAAATGTGCAATGGCGGCAAAGAGACGTCAAGCACGTAAGTACATAAGTCACGTACACGTAAGTTGTAATGGCACATTCGAGCCGTGTAAGCACAAATGGGCATATTGGCCATTTTTATTTTTATCAAAGTCAATATTTTACTATATATTTGTGAGTTACAATGTGATGTAATGTGCAGTGCAGTGTTTGTGTTTTTTAAATGAAAATGTGTAGTAATAATATTAGTAATAATAATAATATAATGACAAAAAAAAACAATTTATATATTTAATATGTATATAATATTCATTTATTTACTATTACATTTTTTATTATCTATGTAATCGACACACAACGAAACCCCACTCACACTCTCTCACTCACACTCACACACACACACCCTTAGAGTGCCCAAATGTTAACGAGTATGGTCAATTGATCAGCATGTTGTAAAATGTTATACGTTTTATCTGAGGGAATCCAGCTGCTCTACAACTTTTATTTATTTAGACATTTTTACACAGAAGATATAGATTTTTGTATTTCTTTGTAAATTCCAATCTGGACTTTTTATTATTTTTATGGCTGATAAGTGATTTGCACATTGTGGCATAGGTGCTATATTTTTGCTCTCAAATAATTTTTTGAATGGTGGATTATGTTATCTCAACCCCTGTATTGTGGAGGTTTTTGGTCACTGAGTGTTTTGGGCTTTTTCTTTACTGTCTCACAGTTTCTCTGTTGTTGATTTCCTGTTCCATGTCTAGTTGCTAGTAGTAAGCATGACTCGGATTTAAACAGAATCATTTAAGATGCTGAAAATTGTTTTGTTTCTGTTCAGTCTTAAACATGTGTTTGCTGTGGACAATGCTCACTCCTGACCGCAGACCACAGCAGATTGTATGAACTGAGACACTGGTGTGGGGTTTAAAGGGTGAATGTTTGGTCAAGTTCTCAATCTTCTGTTCACTAAAGATAAGACTTCTATAGCATGAATAGCAAACAGCAATTGGCAGATACCTGTTTCTTGCTGAAGAGTTTATTCACAAGGATACAGAGATAAAAAGGCAATAAATAAAGAACAAACAATGACAAAGTAATTCTGCAGAGAAAATGCTGGAGTGCTGAGAGTACTGATTAACCTGAAATGTCTGAGGATAAAATAGCATCAGACTGGAGAAGTATATTAAATTGTGAAAGTACAAAAACATGCTAAAGCAGGTGCAGAATTAGAACATTGCCATATCTGTGTTCTCCATAGTTTATTATTTAAACTCTTAGTGGGATAAAGATAATTTAGAGAAGAGGGCTCGGGAACATATAAGATCTGTAAATTAAAAACAACCGTAATGATTAGATTTATCCTAACTGAGATGACCTGAAATAACCAAACCTTACAATACTTCATAGTGCCCTGTAAAGGGCATGAATGTTCATTTAATTTTCATTCATTGTACATCTCATTGTACAGATATCACTTTTGAAGTTTATGGTTGTGAGATGTAGACGTTTTTATTTACCCCGGGAATTGTTCCCACGTGACTCAAGACGACGACCATCGTTCCCATGCCCAAGAAGTCTACTGTCTCCTGCCTCAATGATTATCGTCCTGTCGCGCTCACACTCATTGTGATGAAGTGCTTTGATAGGCTCATCATGAGGCGCGTCAACTAACAGCTTCCACCCACACTGGACCCCATGCAGTTTGCTTATTTTCCAAACCACTCCACGGACAATGCCATCTCCACAACCCTCCATCTTGCCCTTACCCACCTAGACAACAAGGACACTTATGCACAGATGCTGTTCATAGACTTCAGCTCAGCATTCAACATAATCATCCCTCAACACCTGATTGAGAAGCTGAGCTTACTAGGCCTAAACACCTTCCTCTGTAACTGGATCCTGGACTTCCTGACTGGGAGACCTCAGTCAGTCCGGATTGGGAACAGCATCTCCAGCACCACCACACTGAGCACTGGGGCACCTCAGGGCTGTGTGCTTAGTCCTCTGCTGTTCAGTCTGCTGACTTACAACTGTGTAGCAATGCACAGCTCGAATCAATCATCAAGTTCACCAATGACACGACCGTGGTGGGTCTCACCAGCAAGAACGATTGTGTGATTGAGTGAGCATACAGAGAAGAGGTGCAACAGTTAACAACCTGTCTCTGAACATTGACAAAACTAAACAGATGGTTGTTGACTTCAGGAGCACACAGAGTAACCATTCTCCATTGACCATTGATGGATCCTCAGTGGAGCACGTCAAGAGCACCAAATTCCTTGGTGTTCCCTTGGCAGATAACCTCACCTGGTCACTCAACACCAGCTCCATCACCAAAAAAGCCCAGCAGCATCTCTACTTCCTGAGAAGACTGAGGAAAGCCCATCTCCCTCCCCCGATCTTGACCACATTCTACAGAGGGAGCATCTTGAGCAGCTCCATCGCTGCCTGGTTTGGAAACTGCACCATTTCGGATCGCAAGACCCTACAGAGGACAGTGAGGACCGCTGAGAAGATCATCGGAGTCTCTCTCCCCTTTATCATGGAAATTTACACCACACGCTGCATCCGCAAAGCTTTTGCATTGTGGATGACCCCACACACCCGTCACACACACTTTTCACTCTCCTACCATCAGGGAAGGGGTTCAGAAGCCTTCGGGCCACCACATCCAGACTGTGTAAGACTTTCTTCCCTCCGGCCATCAGGCTTCTCAACAAAGAACTGTACTGAACTGAACTCTCTCTCTCTCACACACACACACACACACACACACACACACACACAACCATATGCCTGATCTGTACAACCTGGACTAAACACACACTCATACTCACTTCGCACACCCATGATTCAGCACCACTCACACTACATCACCTCCTTACCATAAATTGTTTACATGCTGTTTTGCACATCTTCCTGGATTGCTGCTATTTGCTCTTTTGCACAATATTCTGTTTACATTTTTGCTACTGTTCAATTTATCCTGTTATGACAGGTTTACTGGCTGAGCAATGTTTTGTGTTTAGTGTATTGTCTTGCACTGTCCTGTGTTGTCTTCAGAGGTGGGAAGTAACGATATACAAATACTTAATTACTGAACTTAAGTAGAATTCTTTGGTATGAGTACTTAACTATTTATTTTTCAGACTTTTAACTTTTACTTTTATTACATTTTTACACAAATATCTGTACTTTTTACTTCTTACATTTTCAAAACCGGCTCGTTACTTTAGTTTTTAGAGACATTCCTGATCATCATCACCATCATCATCTTTTCTCTGCTTGTGTTCTATATGTGGATGTTCAGCCTGGAGACATTAATTGGGTAACAACATTTTTAATTCGTGTTGTATTAATATATATATATTAGGCTGTAAAATTTAAAACACAAATTATTATTATTATTAAAAACTGCACAAAAATGTTTTTCAGCGCACATTTCTTTTTTTTACCATTTTTATAAAAAATAAAAGAGGCAAAATTAAAACCTTCAGCACACCATACATTTATTCACAGCATCCTTTCTTTACTGATATAAAATAAATAAATAAACTGCACCGAAAAATATTTGTAATTAGTAAACATTTATTTATGCGCCAAGTCTCAAATCAAAAAGTATTAAAAACAGGAATTATTAATATATGTTACATTTAGAACAGATAGAAATGTGCTATTATGTTGTGATTAAATATTTAATTTGATTGACAGCCCTAATATAAATATGATGTGAGGTCCAGTTAGCAGTGTGACACTAAAACATGTAGTAGTAATAACTACTTTTTAGTTAAGTACATGTCAGAGCCACTTCTTTACTTTCACTTGAGTAAAAAAGTATAATCAGTAATTCAACTTTTACCTGAATATTTTAAAACATGAGTATCTGTACTTAAAATAAAATAAAACTATTCAGTGTCCGAAAGCAGGTCAAGCCAGTTAATTCCACTAATTATTATTTATAGACCCCCAGGGCCCTACTCGGATTTTCTGATAGAATTTGCAGATTTCATTACAAATTTAGCTACTTCTTTAGACAAAGCATTAATTGTTGGAGACTTTAATATTCATTTTGATAATCAGGAAGACTCCTTAAGAGCAGCAGTTGTGTCCATTCTAGATTCAGTTGGAAATAATCAGAATGTTATAGGACCCACTCATAGTGGTGGACACACTCTCGATTTGTTGTTAACATTTGGATTAAAAATAAAAAACTCAGTCATAATTCCACAGTCAGAAGCTTTTTCAGACCATTATCTAATCTCGTTTAAAATTTTCCTAAGTCATTGCATTTCTACCTCACCACATTACCGTGTTAAGCGTACTTTCACGTCAGCAGCACGTTTTATTAATAATCTTCCCGAAATTACGATATTAGATAGATCTCCGTCAGACCCCGCAGAGCTCGATTGGGCCACTAAACTTCCAGAAACAACGTTACGTTACACTCTAGATGATGTAGCTCCCCTTAAGACCAAAATGATCAGGGAGGAAAAATCAGCACAGTGGTATACTGATCATACACGCACCTTAAAACAGACCACTCGAAAATTAGAACGTAAATGGCGTCAAACAAAATTAACAGTATTTCAAATTGCATGGAAGGAGAGCCTCCTAAATTATAGAAAATCTCTTAGTGCTGCTAGATCAGCATATTTCTCCACCCTCATAGAAAATAACAAGCATAATCCTAGATTTTTATTCAGCACGGTAGCAAAATTAACAGGGAATAAAAGCACTGCACTCACATGCACACCACCAATAGGTAGTAATGATTTCATGAACTTTTTTAATAATAAAATTGAAAACATCAGGCAAGAAATCCAGACGGCTAATATAAATCCAAATTATTTTACAAGTAACCCTGTACACAGCGGTGTAATTATAATGGACAATCAACTACAAAGCTTCACTTCTATTCATGAGAATGACTTAATTTCATTAATCTCCTCATCAAAATCATCAACCTGCATTCTCGATCCCTTGCCTACTAGTTTCTTTAAACAGATAACTCCAGAGGTAATCAAACCAGTTTTAAAAATAATTAACTCTTCCAATAGCACTGGTTATGTACCTAAATCTTTCAAACTGGCAGTTATCCACCCCCTTATTAAGAAACCTGACCTTGACCCATGTCAGTTGTCCAACTACAGACCGATATCAAATCTCCCCTTTATATCCAAAATTTTAGAAAAGGTTGTAGCACAGCAGTTATGCTCACACCTACTTATGAATAACATTTTTGAAATGTATCAGTCAGGATTTCGGCCTCATCATAGCACAGAGACGGCGCTTGTTAAGGTGGTAAATGACCTGTTATTGGCCTCTGATCAGGGTTTTGTTTCCTTACTTGTTTTGCTCGACCTTAGTGCAGCTTTTGACACCATTGATCACACTATACTGCTTGCTAGACTTGAGAACGTGGTAGGAATAAAGGGAACAGCTCTCTCTTGGCTCAGGTCTTATTTGACTGATCGCTATCAGTTTGTGGATGTAAATGGTGAGTTCTCCACACTCTATGAGGTAAAGTTTGGTGTTCCTCAAGGATCTGTCTTAGGCCCACTGCTTTTCTCTTTATATCTGCTGCCTCTTGGTGAAATCATTCATAAACATGGGATTCGCTTCCATTGCTACGCTGATGACACACAGCTGTATATTTCAGCAAAGCCAGATGAGAGAGATCAACTAAACAGTGTTGAGGAGTGTGTAAAGGACATTAGACAGTGGATGCTTAATAACTTTCTTCTGCTCAACTCAGATAAGACGGAAGTACTTTTACTAGGACCAAATGCAGCTAGAAGCAAACTTTCGGATTACGTAGCATCTCTGGATGGTGTTTCTGTTTCAGCATGTACGGCTGTCAAAGACCTTGGTGTGATTATTGACCCGAGTCTTTCCTTTGAGTCTCACGTAAATAATATCACCAGGATCGCCTTCTTTCACCTTAGAAATATTGCTAAAATTAGAAATATGATGTCGTTACAGGATGCAGAAAAACTAGTTCATGCTTTTGTTACTTCTAGATTGGACTACTGTAACGCTTTACTGTCTGGGTGTGCGAGTAAGTGCATAAATAAGCTTCAGTTAGTTCAGAATGCAGCAGCAAGAGTCCTCACCAGATCTAGAAAATACGACCACATCACCCAGATCCCTCATGTATGTGTTACCTTCTGGTTCTTCCTTTTAGTTATGCTGCCATAGCGAGTCTTGCTGGAGTCCAAACTGCACAGTGACATTAACTTTCATACACCAATAGGGACACTTAATAATCCATATCCTTCTCTTCCCGTCACTCTCTCTCTCTCTCTCTCTCTCTCTCTCTCGGTTGTGTTAAACATGCTCCTGAGGCTCCAGTGACCACTGTTCCTACCCCTCTCCCCTCCGTGGATCTTCACACTTCTGTGCAGCATTGGACGGTCTCTCATCATCACCTTGGGTGGGTTCATGTGATTCTGGAGTAGAACGGGTGCTTTGAGGATGGATTGGACTGTAGTTAATGTCAACAGTCTGCTACACTGACTCAGGAATACAGTTTGCTTCTGATCATCATCACTGTACCCCGCAATATTGTATATCTGCTTTAAATGGACATTTGGTGCAACCCAGATGAGGATGGGTTCCCTCTGGAGTCTGGTTCCTCTCAAGGTTTCTTCCTTATGCCATCTCGGGGAGTTTTTCCTTGCCACAGTTGCTCATCAGGGACAAACATACTTACAAAGAACATATTTACGTTTAATCACCACATTATCTGTGTAAAGCTGCTTTGAGACAATGTTCATTGTTAAAAGTGGTATACAAATAAAAATGAATTGAATTGAATTGAATTGAATTAAAGTAATATATCATTCAAATCTGTAAAGGGTCTACTTTTTTTGTAGGGTTAATTATATGCATCATGGTGGATTTTTGGTGTTGATTTGAAACTAGGCACATCAATAAAATTCAAATGTTTACTGATTAAAATAATTTTTCAGTGGAGTTAATCTTTTATGCATATATTTGAGTTAAGAAAGAAAACGTTTTTCATAAAAAATTGTCAAGCAGAAATGCATGATGTATTAATCACGTATTAATAAAATAAGTGTCATTAAACTTGCATGCAGTGGAGAAGATGCTAACTTCTGTTTGTTCAGAAAGCACTCCATCTCCACAAAAAGTAAGTGGATCTTTGTGTATATACAAACAGTAAAGATGAGTAAGAAGGACAAGCATGACCTGCTGTGTGTAGCTTGCTTGTGTGTTGCTTGCTTGGGAGCAGAGCATGCACAGTGGCTATTGCTGTTGAGCCTTTTTTCCCCTGATCTGCACACTGAGGTGTCCAGATCCAGGGACAGCCCATGTGCGGCCCGCATCTTCACCCAACATGTTTAGCTGTATGTGAATTTGGTGGGGACGAAACAGAGCGGTTATGAGATCAAAGGGTCAAAGAGATGCTGGGTGGCTATCTGTCCCCAGGTGCAGCATTGTCCCCTAAGACCTCAGGTACAGGATGATAACCCGCAAGCAGGTCATGTCTCAGATCAGGTCCGAGGACTGGTTTGTTATGATCGATCTAAAGGATGTATACTTCCACATATGTATTCATCTGGCATACAGGATGGTCCTGAGATTTTCTCGAAGGGCGAAGTTTACCAATATCAGGTCCTCCTTTTCGGCCTTGCGCTCTTACCCCACACTTTCACGAAATGCATGAATGACCTTGACCACACTGAGACTCCAGGACATCTGCATTCTAAACTATATTGACGACTGGTTGATATAAGCTCGATCAGAGCTTTTGGCAGTCCAAAATTAAGATGTAATTTTTTTACCTGTATGAAGGATCTGGGATTAAGACTAAATGCCAAGAAGAGTGTGCTTTCTCCTGTACAGAGAACTACCTTGTTAGGCCTAGTGTGGGACTCGACTGTCATGCAGGCATAGCTGTCTCCTCCTTGGATTGTCTATCCTCATGGCTGTCAAGAAAGTGCAAGAAGGACAGTCACTCACTGTGAAGCAGTTCCAGAGGCTGCTTGAGCTCATGGCAGCAGTGTCCAATGTGATTCCACTTGCAAAATCCTGCAAATAAAACCCCTCCAGTGGTGGCTCAGAGACAGAGGTTTCTCCTGCAAGGGCAACTCACTCTGCAAGGTCTTGTGGCAAGCCCTTTGAGCCTTAGATGTGTGAAAAGAATGTGCGTTTCTGTCTAAAGGCCCCAAACTGGGAGCTCCTTGTTGTCGTGTAATACTAACGACGGATGCTTACCTCATGAGTTGCTGCTCTGCCCAAGGTCGCTTGGAACATAAACTGCCTCCCTGACCTGAGGGATCGACATGTGCTGGTCCGTACGGATGACACATCAGTGGTCTCTTATATTAATCATCAGCAGGGTCCGCGATCTTGCCCTCTATACAGGCTGGCACAGCAGATCCTCTTGTGGTCCAAAGGAAGACTGCTCTCATTGAGGGCTGCTTACATCCCTGGGTACCTGAATCAGGAAGCAGATGCCCTCTTGAGGCAAGGGCCAAGGCCGGGGAAATGGAAGCTCCACCCCTAGGTGGTGGAGCAGATATGGTGGAGGTTTTACAGAGCACAGGTGGATTTGTTTGTGATTTAAGAGACATCACACTGTCCACTCTGGTCTGTCTCCTCCTGGTAGACCCTCAGTAGCCGGGCAGACCATGGTTCGTAGACCTGGTGGCCCTCCTTGAGGAACCTCCTTGGGAAATTTCTCCCAGGAGTTATGAAGGCTGTGGCCCCTGAGGGGTTTTAAAGGTCTAAGCCTCAAGCATCGATTTCAGATCACAGTTTTTAATGGAAAACGTATAACGAATGTATTTGCTGAATTTGTCTAAGCAGTAAGCACAAACATGCATACAAAAATGCACTACTTACACAATTATTGTAATAACGAGTCACAAACGGTCTAGTGGTTAGGATGCGGCGCTCTCAACGCTGCGGGCCCGGGTTCGATCCCTGGTCAGAGAACCAACCCCAGCCATTAGGGTTGCACAAGCCTTAGTGTGGGTCCCAAGCCCGGATAAATGGGCAAAGTTGCATTAGGAAGGGCATCCAGCGTAAAAACATGTGCCAAATAAAACATGCGGATGGTCCGCTGTGGTGACCCCTAACGGGAGAAGCCGAAAGAAAGATTCTTTTGTTTACACAGAACTTGAGATGGTGTATTCTGTATATATTTCCGAATTACTTTCGTATGAAAAAAAAACATCTTGCTGGTAAAAAAAATAAATAACTATGGCTGGTATAATATAGTGTTACAAAACAAATGAGACCACACAAAAAAAACACAAAAAAGTAAAAGAGGTGGAATCTCAGGCTTGAGTCTCCTCTCTGTAGGCAGGTGTCTGTTCTGCACCACCTATCATTTCAAACCTTTTATTTTCAGCCAGTAGCATTATAGAAACTAAATGATTGATATAAAATGTAGCTAATAAGTGCAGGATTCTAACAATATATGGGAGGATTTTATTCCCCACGTGGGTGAGTCTTATTTTCATTACCCTTTACAAAATCTTACTTGTTACACTTGCACACAAACCCAGAAGTGAATGCAGTTCTCAGTTCTGCTCAAACAGCTGTTTCAGCTTGTTATAACTGGGCTTTGTTTACAGAAAAAAACACAAAGCAGTGATGTGAAAAATATTCTTGAGGGCGGATTTACAACAGAGACTTGGAGATCTGCATGGGGATGCTATTTTACATCTGTAAGTTACAATATATCTCCCTATACAGTGTTGTACGATTTTATAGGTTTTATTGCCAATTTATTTTATAATAGAAATGCTTAAAAAGTAATTGTCTGTGTGTGTGTGTGTGTGTGTGTGTGTGTGTGTTTGTGTGTGTGTGTGCGCACGTTGGTACGGCAGGATTATAAGGACAAAAAACCTGACTACGTACCGACACTTTGAGAACACACCATAACTATGATCGCAGAGTTGATGTCTTCATAATTTAAGCACTGTAGAGCAACTCACGATAATGTCCCGAACATCCTTCCGCTTTTCCTCGCGAAGTCCTAATAATTCCGTTGTGCCCGTTTTTCGTTGTGTCTAGTGTGTGCTCAGAGTTTATAATCTCTTCTATCACCACTTTGGCACTACTGCGGCCTCATAAACATTTCTGACGGTCCCTGTGCGCGTTTGATTGGTCGAGCGGCGGACTCCTCATCAGCGATTGGCTGGCTTTTATGTCCGTCAAACACAACGCACGCGCTACTTAGCTCCTATCACCTGCCGTCGAGAAGTGTGCTGCCAATTAGCTTAATAAGCCAAATTATCTTCATTTCATCCAATTTTTGGAAGTGATAACAACAGAAGTTAATTGGCTCAAGCTGAAGGTACGTTATTTTCTTTATTTGTTATATTTTTAATAGCGCTGTGTGTCCAGACTCAGATAGCGTCTGCTATTTCATTTAGTTTTAAGTGCTCTGTGCGAGTAAAGTAAGATTATTTGTATTATTGATTTTTTATTTATTTATTTATTTATTTTTTTTGTGTATAAACAAAATTCAAGAGTGGTCCATAGAGATATAATAAAGTCTTATTTAAATTTACAAGTTTTTGTCATTCATAAATCATTTGAATGCTAAATGTATGCTCATTTACTATTTTATCATTATGGCTTGTCAGATTTGAGTGGGTGGATTTACAGCATTATAATTAATTATTTATAATTACACTGATTTGGGATAAAATTTGTTACATTTATATTAACAACTACCATTTATGTGCAAAATTATGTATTTAGACACATACTTCTCTACAGTTTGACCATAATGTACAGATACACATATGATGTATAAAGTCCACATACTCCTTGTTATCTGTAATTTCTTCAGTCAACATGGTAAGACAAAAGAGAATAAAACCTGAGCAGGATGCAAAAGAATACATATTGTCTCTTACTCCACCTAATTTTATCATCCACAATTTCACATAATTCAACTATGAATAAATAAGTTGGTTAATTTGTATAACAAATAGGTGGACTTTTTTCAACTGTTAAGGAGGTCTGCACTTGAACATATTGAAACTTCCACTTTTGATGTTGAATACCATGGGATCCTCTCCCAAAGTAAACATGTTGAAGATATTCAAAACAACTACTTGTTTGACTTTACATGGAATGTAAGACATTACTGGTAAGTTGCTGGTTCATTCCTAAAGGGTATTAAAAAAAATATTTCACCTCAAGTGGTTCATCCTACCTGAATTTACTTAGCAAAACTAATTGATTATTTGGAAGAGAAATAATGTCACATCTATTTAACAGTATATTAAATAAGGCATTGTTCAGCCCCAGAACATATGATATTCAGTTAATACCTTATGTTTCAGTGAGGAATGTTTCAAGGTTTTTTGTTTTGTTTTCTGCACAATGTTTCTTACAGCATAGATGCTTTAAAAGAGGATGGGACGCTTAGACGACTAGTAAACGATCACAGAAATCCAAACTGCAAAGTGAAGACAATAATTGTTGAAGGACAGCCACACCTCTGCCTTTTTAGCATAAGGGATATCTTTCCAGATGGGGAGATTACATAAAGCTATCGGGATTCCTCTTGGCCATGGCGTTTAAGAGTGAGTATGTTCTTTCTTAATAAGTTTTTATTACAAAATGTCAGCCATCTTTCACGCTCTCGCTCTCATTTACAGGAATTATGTGAAGAGACCTCGGTGGCTGTAAATGAATGCAATGTGAATACTTCCACACTGGATATAGTAAGTGAACATATTCCCTTCCTCACACTGACAGTGTTCTATGTAAAGGTTCGAGCTAGACTAGACACTAGACTGTTTTACTTGTGAACACAATCTAAAATGTTTAACTTGTCCACTTTCGGCCATTCCAGAGGTAGTGTAAATCAAATTTTTTAATGTATATAATCATGTGTTTGAATGTTTTTAAACAGACATAAGGTACTCTCCACTTATTTATGCTTCAGACTGAACACTAGAATGGGTTATAATTAGGGATGCACCGAATATTCGGCCACCGAAAACTTTCGGCCGAAAGACTTTGATCACCAAAACAACACGGCCGAAACAGTTTGTTGTGATGACGCAAACAGAAATTGCGGCCTGCACGTGCTTGTCTGAAGCAACATGTCTCCGCTGTGGACGTATTTCAGCATATCTAAGAAAGGACCACGGATAGCGTTTTGCAAAACATGTAATGCCAAAATTTCAAGAGGGGGTTTTCCCTCATTATTGTATTTCTCTAATATATTTTCAGGAATTATGTGAATAGACCCCGATGGCTGTGACTGAATGCAGTGTGAATACTTCAGCATCAGAGGAAGAAATAGTAAGTGAACATATTTTCCTTTTTGACACTGACAGTGTTATATGTAGATGGATGAGCATCAAACAGACATGAGGTACTCTCTGCCTATTTATCCATCAGACTGAGCACTAGAATGGGTTATGATGTCCACTTGGTAAATTATTGTTTCTCTCTCATATAGTTTCAGGAATTATGTGAAGAGATCTCAGTGGCTGTGACTGAATGCAGTGTGAATTCTTTCATATCGGAGAAAGTAATAGTAAGTGAACATATTTTCCTTCCTGACATTGACAGTGTTATATTTATATGTAGACTGTTGAGCATCACAATAGACTGTTTTAATTGAACTGTTTTCCAAAAGAAGTTGGAAATTACACACATTATTTCAAAGTGAGACCACTCGGGCGCGTTCCCAAAGCGTTTCAATTAAGTGTATCATTTTCTCAGGGAACTAGGGTTACATTAGTAACCTAGAGGCGTTCATACACATGTTCTCTGTTCCTTAGAAAATGTTTAACTTTATAGCAGTGATAAATGTATCTATTGAATTGGCTCCACTCAATGTGTACTACTTTTGTACTATTTTATATTTTATTCCTGAAACATGAACATATTCATTAAGGCTTATAATTTATTAACTCAAACATGGCAAAATATGTGAAAGAGCAAACTTTAATAAACAAGGTCATGAGATTTAGAAAGTTTACAAGAGCTAAACTTTGAGTTTCTCTGGAGAAGTGATTCAGCATCACTTCCTGTTAGTGATGAGCTTTAATGATTCAGCATCAGCAGGTGATGAGTTCATCCGTTTCTCATGCTGTGATGGAAAGTGCTTCAGAAGTGTATAATCAGATTTTATTAACATTTCTGTCAACAGCAACCTGATATCAGGAAATCAGCTCTGTCATAGTGTTCAGTAACTCGAGGTGTTTTGGTTTTTACAGCGAAACACAGCATACACACCCCGAAAAACACACACTTCACCTCACACACTTTGCAGCGCACTCATCACTCATCACACAACACAAACCACTCCGAGCACACATGCTCCTCAACACATATTCAACAGCAAACACATACAGGTCTTTCTCTCTCTCTCTCTCTCTCTCTCTCTCTCTCTCTCTCTCTCTCTCTCTCTCTCTCTCTCTTTAACTCACAGACACACATGCATACACACCCACACGCATACACCCAAACACAAAGAGCAATGTATATGTCAGCAATTGGTAAGAGCTTTAAAAGACTTTGTGCTCTTTTTGCATACATGTGCATGAGTAATTTTTATTTATTATTCCCTGATTGTGATACTTAGCTTATTATTTGTCCATTTCCCATAAAGCAATCTTGGTTCATGCCTAATGAATTTTTTATATAAAACAAAATAAATCTCTTGGGTGCTCAGGAATGATTTTCTCTAATAATAAATTCTGTTTGTAATTCTTTAAAAATGTATCACAGAGTAAAGAAATGCCTGTGAAGTGGTTTCACAATTTGCATCAATTATTCATTACCAGTGTTTAAATTTTTTCCTATCATTAAGTACCTAAATGGAAAAGGAAGACAGTCAATATAGTAACCTTGGCCTACCCTGACACTACTTTTACATAACCCTGGCATTACTTTGACATCACACTGACATCACATTTAGATAGCATTAACATCATAATGACATTACATGCAAAGACGCACTATGCAGAGGATAATGGTATTTGGAAGATGCTCTTACCCAGAGCAACTTATACCTGAGAGGTTGGGGATTAAGGGCCTTGCTCAAGGGCCCAGCAGTGGCAGCTTGGTTCAGTGATGCTTTGTAGCCTTCCAATCTAAAGTCCAATACCTTAACCACTGAGCTACCACTCCCATATAATTCTAATCAGTAATAATCAAACAAAGATTTTCCATAATGTAATTCTAAAATTTGCCTATAAAACTATTGGTGTGATTCATTCATTATTTCCATAATGAATGAAAATTCATTATGAAATTCATTATAAGGTTATTTGTACTTATATATCATACATCTCAGAAATGCCATCAGAATTCAGGAAGAAGGACCGCCTGCTGATTTTAATTAATTTGTGAAAAGGAGGGTTGCGTTAGGAAGGGCATCCAGCGTAAAAACGTGCCAAATGAAACATGCGAATGGTCCTCTGTGGCGACCCCTAATGGGAGAAGCCGAAAGAAACAGTTTTTTTGTGAAATAGAAGCAAGTTAGAGTCAAATTTATTATATAAAAAACAAATGTAAGCCTAAAAATTTGTTTTATATATAGAATCAGCATCCAAGAGATGTCTACAATTCTAAACACTATGCCGTTGAATTCAGGAGGAGTTTCAACAACACAGTGTAGAGTTCATGAGGAGATACGACACCATGGTGTCACTGTCCCTTCTTTCTTTTGAAGAAGGAGCTGCTGCCAAATATAATGAAAGAAGGGCCCACCAACCACTCTTAATACGTGTAACTTAAATAATATTGAAACTCTAAAGATTATGAACAGTCCAAATAAACAAACAGATGCGGTTCATAACGTTATTATAGTAGTGTGAAAAATACAAAGGAATCTAGCAGGTTCAGAAACTGGTGTGAATGTAAGTATAGCAGCAGTCAACAAAATTTGGTGATTGTCCAATAAAAAACACAAAAGGTCTTTTGATGAATGTCTATTATACATATCACTGATGAGGACACTGATGATAAGGTTTCTAGGTTACATATGTAACCCGAGTTCCCGTTTTGGGAAGGCTTCCGCATTGTCCACGCTCTAAATCACGTGTGTAATCTGAACAATGGAAGGTGCGGCATCACTGGTGGCGTGATGTCATGACCAGGAGGCTATAAAAAGCACATGGAGTGGCAGTGTGGCATGAAGACACAGCGTTTTGTTCCCTCAGGGAACTAAGGTTACATAACCTAGAGACGTTCCCTTTCAGGAACTCGAGCTGAATCGCAACACTTTGGGAACGAGAGTCCAGTCCTCCAGACTGACCAGTCCCTTACTACTGTGTATGGGCACAGCTAGGTTGAAGGACGGAGGGGGCCAGGAGTGGCACTGAAGTCAAGGTTATAGAACCTGATGAAGATCAGTGGGGCGGACCAGCCCGCAGTGTTGCAGATGTCTTGGTGGTTCATCTGACATAGACCTAGGATAGGACAAAACCCACCATCCTTTTTGGGAACTATGAAGTACTGGCTGTAGAACCCGGACTCTCTGTCTGATGGAAAGATTACACATGTGATTCAGAGTGTGGACAACGCAAAAGCATTCCCAAAGTGTTACACTGCAGCTCGAGTTCCTGAAAGGGAACAATGATGACGATGATGATGATACACAATCCACCAAAAGATATAAGGTTAGCTCATCATCCACTGTGTTTTTCCAAAAACTTTTTAGTTTTTAAGTGTTCATTCCCAAAGTGTTCGCAATAATATGTAAAGTTTGCTTAGTTAAGCATCCAATTGATACAGTGTATTAGTAGCATGAAACTATTAATATAAAATAATTCTAATTGATTGAGCTACAAAACATAAATGCTTCCCAATCCAAACTCTAAAGTGTGGAAGAGATAACAAAGAAAAAGAAAAAAGAAACCCATTCCTCCCAACTACACAAGTTTTTCTTCTACTACTTCACCTGGCTTTATTTAGTAAAACTTCAAAACTAAGAGCCCCTAGTGGAACTACGCCCTACCAAAATCATAGTAACAGAGACAGAACTGTTACAATGGTGTAGAGCTCAGGTGAAGCTTCAACATAAGGAAGTAGTGTTAAGGGTAATTTTGAACACCACAGTGTAGAATTCAAGAGCAGTTTTCACAGTAATCACAGGTCAAAATCAGTGTCTGTCTATAATAAAGTATGCTGACCTAAACACTTTCAGAAATAAATGACTTCATATATGTTTTTAATATCATTTAATATAAAACTCAATATATATTTTCCTTCTTTGAATATGTATGAAATGATTTACATTATTATTATTATTATTTTATTTCATAGCTTTTCTGTCCATTGTACTGCTTCAAGTAGTCATGTCTATGTTAAGAGTTTCTATACAATTATATTTCAGCCATCACATCACATGTTGCCATAGAAACTTCCATGAGGTCTTTAAAACCAAGTGTGCAGATGCCTGAGGCATAATGTACAAATGGCTGGAAGGCTATTGCTTTAACCAATCAGATTTCAAGTTGTCAACACCGGGGCTATATAGAAGGTGTCCAATCAGGATTTTTTTTTTATTTTGTTCTTTGATTGGATGGTCAGAGGGCACACTAATAAGAGCTTGTAAGCTACACAAGTTTAGATATATTCATGTAGACTTAATAGCATGTTTTTCATTTCACAATGGCTGGCAGAGGATGAGAAATGTATTTGGTTGCTGTAACACTTAAAAGAAAGTTTACAAGATGAACTTTTCAGGAAAAGCTGGACATCAGGAATTTGCACAAAAACACACAATTTGCCTTAATTTCAAATCTCCAGGAAAACCATAATACATGGAGAAATGCACAAAACATGCATGAAAACATTTTATTAGGGTTATTTTGACACTTCTGCTAGAGATAATATATGCAGGTCATGCAGCTGTGGTTGCAGTAAAAGAAGACTTTTAAAGTTGTGTTCATTGTGTTTCTTGCTTTAGTAATGACATTCATTCACACCGTGCAAGATTAAGAAAATCTGCCAGACCTTCACTTTCTCTCCAACAATGACTACACAACACAGCCAACAATCCACTACGTCTCTGTCAAGCTTCTCAACCTTAACAGAAGATGAGATACTGCAAGTCATCCGATCTTGAAATCCCACCACCTGTCCTCTGGATCAAATCCCTTCAACTACGCTCCATACCATCACGCACGATCTCCTGCCCTTCATCTCCACAATCATCAATAGGTCATTGACATCTAGCTATGTACCAACTACCTTCAAGCAAGCAAGGGTCATTCCTATCTTGAAAAAACCTGCTCTGGATTTATCAGACATCAACAACTACAGACCGGTATCACTTCTCTCCTTTCTTTCTAAATCTCTGGAATGCACTGTTTTTAACCAACTGTCTGTCTGTCTCTGACAGAATAACCTCCATGATCCGAATCGGTTGGGGTTTAAAGCGGCACATTCCACAGAGATAGCCCATTTGGCTGTTTCTGAGAAACTGCATACTGCTTGGTCAGCCAAGCTGTCATCTGTACTTATCTTTCTGGACCTTTCAGCAGCATTTGACACAGTCAACCACAAGACACTTTTGTCAACCCTCAAGAGCCTTGGTATCTGCGGAACAGCATGGGAATAGTTTGCTTACCTGGAAGGTCGCTTATACCAGGTAACATGGAGGGGATCCACATCTGCCCCATGCAGACTCACCACTGGTGTCCCACAAGGCTCTGTAATTGGTCCCCTCCTTTTCTCCCTCTATACCCACTACATTGGTGAAGTCATATCCTCACATGGGTTTTCTTATGTAGATGACACCTTTTTTTTCCCTCCACAGCTTCCGCTCGGATCTCAGCATGCTTGTCAGACATATCTTTATGGATGAGTGCTCACCAACTTAAACTCAACCCCAGCAAAAAAGAACTGCTGGTCATCCCAGGTGATTCATCCGCAGGTCAAGATCTCAAAATAACACTTCATGACTCTCTGCTCTCCTCTTCAGCCACTGCTCGTAACATTGGGGTAACTATGGACAATGAACTGTCTTTTTTCCCACATGTCGCTAATGTTGCTCGTTCTTGTCGATTTCTTCTCTATAACATCCGAAGGATTCGACCATTTCTGTCCATACAGGCTGCCCAGGTGCTTGTTCAGTCTCTTGTCATTTCAAGACTTGACTACTGCAACTCTCTGCTGGCAGATCTCCCCCTGAATGCTATTCGTCCACTGCAAATGATTCAAAACGCAGCGGCACGACTTGTGTTCAATAAGCCCAAGTTTTCCCACACCACCCCACTGCTGCTCTCCCTTCACTGGCTTCCAGTAGCTGCACGTATCAGATTCAAAACAGTGATGGACCAACACCACACCACACACACACAACACCACACTATTGTATAATAGTCATACGCATGCCCTCAAGAAAGCAGCACGTATTCTGGAGAGAAAATGGCGGAAAACTAAATTGGAGGTATTTAGAATTGCATATAAGGACAGTATGCTTAGCTACAGACGGGCGCTAAAAGCTGCTAGAGCTGAACACCTGAGCAAACTTATAGAAAATAACAAACACAATCCCAGGTTCCTTTTTAGTACTGTAGCTAAACTAACAACAAATCAGGGCTCTGAAAATTGTGTTCCATCACAGTTTAGTAGTGAGGACTTTATGATTTTCTTCACTGAAAAAATAGAGAACATCAGAAAAACAATTGTGGCAGTTCAACCTCTGACAGCATCTCCTGAGACAGTGTTACCCTCAACCCCACAACTCCACTGTTTTACATGTATAGGACAGGAAGAGCTGTATAATGTTATTGCCAAAGCTAAATCGACAACATGTCAGTTAGATCCAATTCCTACTAAACTACTGAAGGAAGTGTTATATACAACTGGTGAACCTCTTCTGAATATTATTAACTCCTCACTATCGTTAGGACTCGTCCCTAAATCCCTCAAGTTAGCAGTTATTAAGCCCCTCATTAAAAAACCTAATCTGGATCCAAACACGTTATCAAATTACAGACCAATTTCAAATCTCCCATTTATGTCTAAGATTTTAGAAAAGATTGTCGCTGCCCAGTTATGTTCCTACTTGCAAGAGAACAATATATTTGAAGAATTTCAGTCAGGTTTTAGACCCCATCATAGCACAGAAACTGCCCTAGTTAAAATAACTAATGACCTGTTTTTAGCTTCAGACCAAGGCTTCATCTCGCTGTTGGTTTTACTAGATCTTAGTGCTGCATTTGACACTATAGATCATGATCTCCTCCTAGATCGCTTACAAAATTACGTCGGCATTCAGGGACAGGCATTAAGCTGGTTTAAATCCTACCTGTCCGATCGTTACCATTTCGTAGATTTAAATGGAGAGCTATCCAGGCTAATGCAAGTAAATTATGGTGTGCCGCAAGGTTCAGTTCTAGGACCCCTGCTCTTCACAATATACATGCTCCCGTTAGGAAATATTATTAGAAGGCATGGAATTAGCTTCCATTGTTATGCTGATGATACTCAGCTATATATTTCATCTAAACCAGGCGATACAGCTCAATTAACCCGGATAACTGAGTGTGTTAAGGAAATAAGAGATTGGATGACCCATAACTTTCTACTTTTAAATTCCGATAAGACTGAGATTTTGCTCATCGGCCCTAAAACTAGTATACAGACGCTCCAGCATCTTAACCTGCATTTAGACGGATGTTCTGTAAACACTAGTTCAACGATAAAAGACCTAGGAGTTATTTTAGACAGCGACTTGTCTTTCAAAAATCATATTAATCAAGTTACAAAAACAGCCTTCTTTCACCTTAGAAATATTTCTAAGCTAAGAAATATGTTGTCCATATCGGATGCAGAGAAGCTCGTTCATGCGTTCATGACCTCCAGATTAGACTACTGTAATGCGTTACTAGGTGGATGTCCTGCGTCATTAATAAACAAGCTTCAGTTAGTCCAGAATGCAGCAGCCAGAGTTCTTACAAGGGCAAGAAAATATGATCACATAACCCCGATCTTATCGTCCCTACACTGGCTTCCTGTTAAGTTTCGAATAGACTACAAACTATTACTTCTCACATATAAAGCACTAAATGGTTTGGCTCCCATTTATCTATCCAGTCTTTTAACACGCTACAATCCGCCACGCTCCCTGAGATCTCAAAACTCTGGGCTTCTAGTAGTTCGTAGAATAACAAAGTCCACTAAAGGTGGTAGAGCATTTTCACATTTAGCTCCTAAACTCTGGAATAGTCTTCCTGACGGTGTTCGGGGTTCAGACACACTCACCCAGTTTAAGTGTAGATTAAAAACATATCTTTTTAGCAAAGCCTACACATAACACACATCACATCATAACCTTGTGCTCCAGAACATCTGATCACATGCACATTATCAACTTGTGCTGTTAATATCATGAACAGCAGCTACGCTAATTCCTCTCCACTGCTTCTCTTTCTCTCCCCATCCCGAGACACCCTGAGGTTGGCCAGCTCCAGTCACCTCCCACCTCTTGGTGATTACGGACCTTTGAAGAAATAGATGCCGAACTCGCAAACATCCCGAACCATCTAGAGACGTACCAGTGTCAATTGGATCCCGCTACATGTGTGGAGTTTTGACATTGGACCTCCTGGAGTGTTAAGGCTCTGGCATGGAGAAGCTGATGCTGGATCTGTGGTGATCAAAAATGCTGAGCTCATAAAACTAGGAGCTATTAACCATAAAGACTGTTTAAGACTGCAGAAAGAACATCACTTATAATCTTATACTCCAGTAATCATGTTAGTTCTCACTCTCCAGTGTTCTGTATTGTTGGAAAATTTATGATCAAACTCTTGATGTCACCCAGATGAGGATGGGTTCTCCTTTTGAGTCTGGTTCCTCTCAAGGTTTCTTCCTCATAACATCTAAGGGAGTTTTTCCTTGCCACAGTCGCCACGGCTTGCTCATCAGGGACAAATTCGCACCATTCACCATCACTGTTGATTTGTGTAAAGCTGCTTTGAGACAATGTCTGTTGTGAAAAGCGCTATACAAATAAACTTGACTTGACTTGACTTGACTTGACCATCTTACCTCAGTGACCTCATCACATCTCGCACTGCAACACGCTGTCTGAGATCCTCCAGCACTGCTCGACTGGTACCACCTTCTCTCAGAATGAGAGGTAAGTACACTTCAAGGCTCTTCTCTGTTCTGGCACCGAGGTGGAATGAACTTCTGCTAGATGTCAGTACAGCAGAGTCCCTGATTATATTTATGCGACGACTGAAGACCTACCTCATCCTGAAATACCAAAATTAGCACTTACTAAGTTTGTAGAATTCGAGTTATATTTATATTAAGTTTTTATATTAAGTCTTGCATACCAGTGTAGATTTATTCATTGCTAGAGATTTACGTCGCTTTGGATATGGGCATCCGCTAAATGCCTCAAATGTAATGTAAATGTAAAAACCTTTCTGTGAAGCCGCGTAGTTATACTGTGTTCCTGTATAATAATGGTTCCCTTTCAGGAACTTAAGCTGATGTTTTCGCTCACTTGAAGAAGTTTTGGCTGAACGGGTTGGGGAAAGTGCTTTCTTCATTACATAGAATCACTTATTTAGGCATCATATTGGATGGCTATCTCCTGCCCGCATTGCGTCCATCCTTACGGCTGTCAGGAGGATCAGGAGCAATGCCCTTTGAACATTCAAGGTTTACAAGCCCTACATGCCTTAGATGTTTGGAGTGATCCCAAATTCCTATCTTAGGGCCCCGTGTATGGAGGTCACCATGTGTTGATCTATTCAGACAACACCTCGGTGGTCTCATACATCAACCACTAGGCGGGTCTGCGCTCATACCTCCTGTACAGGTTGGCACACCAGATCATCCTATGGGTACAAGGAAAGCTGCACTCCATGGGAGTCTTATATACCTTGGGCTGCTTAAACAAAGCAGCAGATGCCCTGTCAAGACAGTTGTTAAGACTTGTAGAATGGCGGCTCCACCCTCAGGTGGTGGAGCAGATCTGGGAGAGATTCGACAGGGCTCATATAGACCTGCTTGTGACTTAAAAGCTGTCGCACTGTCCCCTTTGGTTCTTTCCTACTCCCGCAACCCCTCTGGGGCTGGATGCCCTTTCTCAGGCATGGCCGAGGCTAAGACATCTACAGAAACAGCAGGAAAAGGAGAAGTGGAAGTGTTGGTACTATGACTGATAAAGGAATAGAGGTAGCTAATATGATGGATAGGAGAAAGGTAGATATGTTGTGCGTTCAGGAGTCCAACTGGAAAGGAAGTAAGGCCAGGAACATTAGAGAGGGTTTAAACTGTATGATCAGGATGTGGATTGAAAGAGAAATGGTGTAGGGGTGATCCTGAAGGAAAAGGACAGTAAGAGTATAGTGGAGGTGAATAGAGTTTCTGATAGGGTAAGGAATTTGAAGCTGGAATTTGAAGGGGTGATGATAAATGTCATCAGTGCCTATATTCCACAAGTGGGTTGTGAGATGGAGGAGAAGGAAACATTTGGGAGTGAGTTAGATAGAGTGGTAGAAGGTGTACCTAGAAATGAACGATTGGTGATTGGGGCAGACTTTAACCCTCTGGAGTCTGAGGGTGTTTTTGGCCCCTTAAGAGATTTTGACATGCTCTTACATTTGGTTCTTTTAGTTGCTTTTAAAATATATTATTGACAAAAGACTAATTACACTGTATTCAGCACAAACTGGGCTACCATAATATGTAAACAACTTATATGTGTGTGTTTGTATTTTTTACAAAATAAAGTTTATGCGTGGTTTTTAAAAAAGCTATTAAAAAAAACCTCACTGATATAAGGCCACAAAACCTATAGTAAACATGTTTTCTCAAGATGTTTTGAGAACAGATCTTGTAATGTAGGTTTTTTTTTTTTTTTTTATCATGTAAAAATCATACTGCCTGCTCATTCACCTTAAACAATACTTTGATTTAAAATTTAAAAAACACTTTCTACTTTGAAAGGCCATTTGTGAAGAGGCGTCGACATGCTGTGGCTGACAGCTTCGTAGACAATGGGTCTGTGGATCACTGAGCCAGGATCACAGTAAGAAGTACAGTACTACAACAAGGAATGCGTTTCCTTTGTGGTTTATTTAAAATACACATTAGCAAGGACAGCATTAAAAAGGGAATTGTGTAATAATAAAACAATACAGTACAGTATGTATAAAAAAATAAAAAGTGCAACAAAAACAATAACAATACACTACAACAGGGTTCTGCAAATCCTAGCCTGTAGGGCTACAATACTATGCATTAAATAATAATAGTGTATCCATTTGTGGAATCGGCAAGAACAAACAACTTGAACCCCCATTTAGTTGGCTTGGCTTTCATGTACTGTGTCCTCCCAGTGTTAGCTTTGCATGCTACCATCCTCTCATCCACGGCTAAATGTCTACTAGGATGATAAATTGCTTTGCATGTCTTACGGATTGTGTCCATAAGCTCACTAATTATGTCATTGGTAAAGTTGTTTGCATATGACATACAATGCAATAATTATTCAAACTAAATGTAATTTAAGAAAATATAAAATATGTACTTACTCAGGATGATTCTCAGTCTAACTCAAACTGGAGCAACGCCTGCGTGGCCTGGTGTGAGTTTCCAGTGAAGGCAAGGGTGATGCAACTACATTGCTCAAAAAATAATCAAACAATATATTTTTCAGTATTTTTGATGAATACACTTGAACAACATATATTTGTTAGCATGCATTGTACATATAGCATTTACACCTCAGCATTCCGGACCATCTTTGCTAGCTAACACTACATAACAGCCTTTCAGGATGATAAGTGACACTAACCAAAACTGAACTGAGGCTAAAATATAAATTTATATAATGTCAACAATATTTAGGACATACAATTACAAACAGTTAACGTTACAGCAGATATTGGCGTATTTTTGTTGAAAAAGGTATTGCTGACAAAAGCTAGGCAGAGATGTCTACAAACAATATGGGTTTTATATGATCAGAATGTAAGACTAAATAACTTACTCATCGTAGCAACTTGCTGGAAAGTCCTCGCTCTTTAAAATGCAAATGCTCCTCGTCGCAATCGCAATCTTCTTTGGATGAAAAGGTAAATTCTCTGGCATTGTTTTATGTCACTGTCCGGGGG